>CM060627.1:3795983-3975380 GCA_030578275.1 Meda fulgida | reverse complement strand
ACATGCTGGATATTTTCATTTATTTTATGTACTTATTTTCATTTTACTTTCGATCATTATTATGTTGGAAATGATGCCATCAGAAATAAATTCATAATGACCAGGCAGTTTGCAGTCAACAAGAAAATTGCTATTAGTTTGGATATTTTACAAAGTATATTTTATATACTTTTTTATTATAACTTTTGAAGTCACTAGTTTATTTAAATAGTCTTGCAGTGTGACAGATATTTTGAAAATGTATAAATATTTAATATAACATATCATCAGTTAGACTTGATATTTGATGCATTGATTACACAAAGAAGTCAAACTTTGGCTTATTTTATGCTTATTAATGTGGAGGCGTGACACTGGAATACTGAATAATGTACTTGAAATTAGTATCAAATAAATATTAAAAATGAATGACCAGCTTTGAAAGCAGACCCAAATTTTATATTTATTTATATATTCATTTTATTTCTGTTTTTCAAAGTTCAGTTAAATTGACAGATTTTACCTTACTTTGTGGGCAAAAACTTGTGCCTTGTGGGCAAAAACAAAAAAAGTTTTTTACTGTCCGGCTAAATAATGGAAATATAAGAACAGAAAACCCTGGATGTCTTTTTTTCAATGTGGCCTTCAATATTGCCTGTCATGAACTGGCCAATCACACAAATAAAACTTTTCAGATTGTTTAGATGACATTGAATATGATTTGGCACGGTGTATACTTCACACAACATCTGATTATAGTTTAAAATGGACTTTTTGTCAATGATGTACTGCGCCGCTGCCTTCTAGATACGAAATGGGGAGAGAAATTGCATCCATATGTGAGTTTATGAAGGTATATGTGAGGCTACAGTGAGATGCAGGGGTCTGTAATCGTCTCTCTCTTCCTCATTACATTCTGCATATGTTCCTGGACGTCAGGCTGAAATTGATCTGTTTCCTCCTTTGAAAACGTGTGTGCCAACATCTCGGGTGATGAGACATAAACTACAATCTCGCCAAACAATAATGATACTTATCACTCACCGTCGCCCTGTCGAGCTTATGAGGAAATAAATATATATCTCTGTCCTGAGCCATTATTGGAACTCAGAAAACATAGATCTTTTTTTGTGGCTCTGATAATTCACTCCCGGCCCGGAGATGGATGACATGAAGAAGTCCATAAAAGATGTTACCTCTGGATTTCAGCCCCTGTGATTTATTTCATCACCTCATCAAGATATTTTTTTTCTGGAAAAACAAAACAAAAAACAAAGCGAATCATAGCGGATCTTCTCTCTCTCTCTCTCTCTCTCTCTCTCTCTCTCTCTCTCTCTCTCTCTCTCTCTCTCTCTCTCTCTCTCTCTCTCTCTCTCTCCCTCCCTCTCTCTCTCTCTCTCTCTCTCTCCTCTCTCTCTCTCTCTCTCTCTCTCTCTCTCTCTCTCTCTCTCTCTCTTCTCTCTCTCTCTCTCTCCCTCCCTCTCTCTCCCTCTCTCTCTCCTCTCCTCTCTCTCTCTCGCTCTCTCTCTCTCTCTCTCTCTCTCTCCCTCTCTCTCTCTCTCTCTCACTCTCTCTCTCTCTCTCTCTCTCACTCTCTCACTCTCTCTCTCTCTCTCTCTCTCTCTCTCCTTCTCTCTCTCTCTCTCTCTCTCTCTCTCTCTCCCTCTCTCTCTCTCTTCTCTCTCTCTCTCTCTCTCTCTCTCTCTCTCTCTCTCTCTCTCTCTCTCTCTCTCTCTCTCTCTCTCTCTCTGCCACACTCCATAAGTTTCCCAGGCTTCTGTATGTTAACAATACTCTTTATCTCTGTTTGGTCTAAAGGACTTAATGAGTCTCAGTAAGCACTGGGAGAGGCGAAAAACTGTCTTACAGTAACTGACCTATGTGACCATATGTGTCAGTTACCCACTTTAGCGGGATAATTACCCCAGCCATCAGATCGGCTCTCTCCACGAAAATGACCAGGCCTTTTTCACTAATTTCCCATCCAATTTAAATAAGACTGCTCCGGCAGTATAGGCTGTCTTCGAATGCACATATTTTCCTTTAACTGCACACATGGTTATTTAATTTATCTGGTTGTTTGTGAAGTGTGACAAAGAAATGCTCATTCCAGGATCAAAATTAAGGGCCGGGGCTTTGTTTTTTATTTGCAAGAGCTGCAATTATCCTTTGAATTTTTGGCACAAATCAAAAAAACATTTTTACTCGTAATTGTAACCTCCCTGCAGTTTATTAAAGGGGTCATATCATGAATATATATTGTTTTATTATTTTTTCCCAAGGCCCACTTATACATATATTTTTGCAACAAACAGTCAGTATTTTTTTTAATAACTATTTTTCATTGTATCTCTTACACTTAAACCAGGCTTTATTTGTGTGTTGTTGTGTCTTTAAAGGTACAGTATTTGTTGCAGATTATATTGTCATTGACATACATACATTGAGAATATTCAACAAATGGGAATTGATTGAATTGTGAAAAGTGGACTGTTAACTTTATTTTCACTCCCATACCCTCTTGATGACATCAGCCGAGGAAAGATCCAAACTAATTAGTTTTATCATATGTGGTTTAATTTTTATTATTATTATTATTATTTTTTAATAATATGCTAGGACAAATTGATAATTTCAAACATGCATTAAGAAAATAACACTTGTTATTGAACTGCAGGGAGAAACGTATTTCTCTTGAACACTAGGGCACAAAAGTTATTTTTTGTTCTTTTCTTAGAAGTAAAAAGAAGTTGGAAAAAAGAAAGTTGCAGGGTTATACTGTCAACAAACATCCGTCCACGCTGCTGAGAGCGACATTAGGATGAATATGTAAATATGTGCTGTGCGCTTTCCTTTCAGTAAATAAACACACAACAGAAATGACAGCGGTGAGAAAACAGCCGATCAGAAAGCATCTGATCATAGTGATGTGGAATTGTTTGCACCAGCTCTGCAATTCACCGGATCATGACGACAGATGAGGCATTCAAATGACACTGTTACGAGAGCTTGATTATAAAGTATATTTGAGACTATTAGACTATATAGATCTGCCAATGTAAGACTATAGTTAATCCATTTTATTTGCATGACACATTGACATTACAGTACAGAATCGCTCTTTCGGCATTATCCTGAACATTGTATAAGCATTCATTGCATTTTTTAGAATGGAAGAGAGGCTCTCAGGAGTGCGCAAACGTCTCATCCTTTTGATTTTTCTGGCAAAAATGACCCGAGTCCTTTACAGTTGAGGAATGTCTCATTGTTTATGTTTCGTTACAAGCTGATTAATACATGAAAATTCAAACATATAGCACCTTTAAATAACTTTAAGTAGTGTTCATGTGATTTGAACCCTGGTGAAAAGTTCTACACTTAAACTATACTAAAATTCAAGAGCATAACATGCAAATGACAGATAAGCAGGGTCTGTTTGCACAAAAAAAAAAAAAAACCTTTGCAAAGTTGCATTATACTGTGAAAAATTCCCCAAAAAACAATATGCTTAGTAATATTCTAGGCAGTTTATGATGGCCTGGCAAAGTTGCAACCAGTCAGAATTTAGAGTTAGAACAATCATTTTTATAATGCTGTTTTAAGTTGAAAGATTGCACATTGCAATGAACTAAAAGATTAAGGAAACATTTTTTGTGTGATTTGTCGTCTTTAAAGATAAAGGCCCAGTTTCACAGACAGGGCTTAGATTAAGCCAGGATTAGTCCTTAATTCAATTAAGGCATTGAAGTAGCTTTTATATGTGACATTAAAACATAACTGGTGTAAATCCTGAGAAAAAAAAACAATAGCACTGACGTATTTTATGATATGTCAGTGCAAGTTTCTTTCAGTTAAAACAGCTCAAACATGCATTTTAGTCTAGGACTAGGCTTAAATTTGAGTGAAACCAGGGGGAAATGTTCTGCAATGAAGACTGCAACTAAAGTTTAAGCACAGAATATGAATATGACAAAGAAGCACAAAACCCCTTAATCTAAAGCAGACCTAAACAAATGATCTTAACTTAGTTTTGTGCAGCCGGCTACAGGCTGTACTGGTTTGGCAGTACAAACGTGCTCTAACAAATAATGTACCGTCAGGCCTACAGAGAGAGAGAGAGAGAGAGAGAGAGAGAGAGAGAGAGAGAGTGAGTGAGAAAGAAAAGATTAGAGAAGTGGTCTAGCAGTGGTCCAGCTCTAATACAGTGAGTCTCGGCACATGACCTCTCGGGTCTGACCCCGTCCTCTCTGTTTCCACAGGCCATTCCGCAACTCTCCTGCCAACATTTAAATACTTCCTGTAAGACAGGCGTGCGGCAGGAAGTTCCACACACACGTTGACCGGAGACGCTTCAGTCGAGAGCATGAAAGGAGCATAAGCGTGCCGATCGTAAGTGATAAACAGCGGCTTTCATCACGCCGTGTTTTTCTTTCTGCTCATCTCTCTCTGTGTTCAAATGCTTTACAGTCAATGTGCTGAAGTTCTAGCGAGCTGTATATGTGTGTGTGTGCTATGGGAATGTGTGTGTGCTGGTGCGGATGGGGTGGCTGATGAATGAGGCAGTGTGGCAGATTCACAGTGCGGATCTTACTGCAGCTGTAGGGGAAACTAATGGCTAGCAGGGACCACCGAGGTCTCTGAGCTAATACCTGCTTCCTCCATCACAAAAACTCAAGCCCTGACACACACACACACACACACACACACACACACACAAAAACAGGCATTTTTACAGCCTGCCAAATGAAAGCTTCACCTCACCGCCAATACAGTCAATACAACCAATAAAGCCCACACACCCCAACCAGCACCCCCAGTACATTCAACACTCTCAGAAAGAAACCTGCGCAATTTGAACCTTAAGCACATTTGTTCTCAATCTACCTCTAAAGGGTGCATTTTAGTGCATAAAGATTTAGGAATATTCTTGATTAAATAAGTTCAATCCACTATTTTCAGTATATAAAACATTTATAATTTCATAACATCACTTATAGAATTCCATTATTTAAAACATTTGAGCTTTACAATTGTTTGAATTATAATTTTTATAGCGTTTCGGTTTTAGGGTTTATGAGTTGTCATGGCAAAGAAGTTGTAAAATTGGATTGAACTTAAAAGGGTTTTTCAGACTACAATCAAGTCAAAATGCATGTTGTGTGTGTTGTGACTAAACGTTTGAAACCAGGTTTATTCTAGTTCATTAAAACTAAAATAATAATAAAAAAATATTTGTGTCACTTATTTGTTACTTACTTTTGATACATTATAAAACATATTTAAAAACATATATTTATTTTATTTCAATTGCAAGGCAACATTTTTCATTTTCATTTAGTTTAACTTGATGTTGGCCTACTTACATTTTTAAAAAATTTAAATGTATAAAAATGACTAAAACATAAAATGACTAAAACTTTAATTATTTATGTGCAATTAAAATTTGAAGGAAGTAGGAAGGAAGAAGCAAGTAGAATGAAAAAATGATTTTTTAAAATTATTAAAGCAAAGTTTGTCAAGAAAAGTTTAGAAAACAGTTTGAAGCGGATGGATGGATGGATGGAGGGATGGATTTATGCATGCATGGATGGATGGATGGATGGATGGATGGATGGATGGATGGATGGATGGATGGATGGAGGGATGGAGGGATGGATGTATGCATGCATGGATGGATGGATGGATGGATGGATGGATGGATGGAGGGATGGATTTATGCATGGTGGATGGATGGATGGATGGATGGATGGATGGATGGAGGGATGGAGGGATGGATGGATGGATGGATGCTGGATGGATGGATGGATGGATGGATGGATGGATGGATGGATGGATGGATGGATGGAGGGATGGAGGGATGGATGTATGCATGCATGCATGGATGGATGGATGGATGGAGGGATGGATGTATACAAGCATGCATGGATGGATGGATGGATGGATGGATGAAGGGATGGATGTATGCATGTATGGATGGATGGATGGATGGATGGATGGATGGATGGATGGATGGATGGATGGATGGATGGATGGATGGATGGATGGATGGATGGATTTAGCTGCTTTTGACAATTTATGTTGAGTCATTCTCAATTATTTTCTACTTGTTCTTCTCTTCTCTAAACAAGTCATTTCACATTTTTACCTCTTACTGTCTTTCTTCCTTGGGAATAATGACAGTTGTTGAGGCACAAACTATTTTTTTTTCTTCTCGCGTTCCCACTTGCTCCTCTGAAAGGTTGCATACTCTTAGGAAAGTCCAAAAATAATATGCATGTGATAAGTCATTAGTCATTTCTTAGTCTGCATATGTTAACTTGACCTGCCGTATGTTAATGCATGCAACAATGGCCCCACATATGGCTCTGTGTGCAATCCCGACTGCAAGAACTCCTGCGTGGAGCCTCATTACAGAAAAATTCCCAGCCGCGTCATTAGCGCAGAGGTGGGCTTCACGAGGAACCACTCACACCATCAGCAGGGAGACGAGACACATACTATCATGTCACACAGACTTATCACACAAGAGACAGGTGGTGGGAGAGACAGTTTGAACAGTATCAAACAATAACTGGTTTAAAGGGCTTAGGTTTTAATCTGAGATTTCAGCACAGTTCACGGCTCTGGCAGGAACTCTGTTCATCTTAACACGTTTTACTATATTTAAATCCATTCCAAAGATTTCCAAGATTTTCTCCAACAATCAGTGAAAAAAAAAAAAAGTGTAAAGATAGATTAACGTGGACAAGCATTGATATGTTATTGCTCAAACGTGCTTAGTCCTCATAGCTGCAGTCTGTCCAGTGTTCCAGGCTCAGGTCTCCAGTTACCCGCTGGGCGCTGCTTGGCAATGGGCATCATCCTTTCAGATTCTGGGCGCTGGACCAGCAGCGGCTGCCAGGGCAGTTTACCCCCAACTGGACTTTAACACAGAACAGCACTTCATACTGGGGGCAAGTGACTGTCCATACACCAGCTCATTGATTTCAACCTAACTTTTTTTTTGTACTTTTAATACTTTTTAAAATATATTAAAATTATAACTTTAAATTATAAATATGAAATACCATGGTTTTTGATAATTGTTTTCAAGTGTTGTTTGTTTGTTTGTTTGTTTGTTTGTTTAATAATTCATAATTATACCACTATTTAACAATTGAAAAAATTATTAACTACAATCTAAAAATATATGATGATTATGCAGAGCTATTTTAGGATCATTAAAATACTGTTATTTTTATTTTGAATTTATTTATAATTTCCGTTTTAATTGTAAATTAATATATATATATATATATATATATATATATATATATATATATATATATAAATATATATATATATATATATATATATATATATATATATATATATATATATATATATATATATGAAGAGTTCAGATGCAAAAGCCTCTAAGTGCCATTTGAAATTTTCTTCTAGAATGATAATTTTTATCAAGCTTGTATATTTAAGTTCAGTAATTTCACATAAATGATAATTAATAGGTAATCTTCATTGCCATTTAAGTGAAATTACTGAACTTTAATATACAAGGTTGATAAAAATTATCATTCTAGAAGAAAATTTCAAATGGCACTTAGAGGCTTTTGCATCTGAACTCTTCATATATATATACATGTATTAAAAACTCATTTTTCTATTTATCTTTATTATGTGTATGTGTATGAGTATGAGTATGTGTATGTGTATGTGTATGTGTATGTTTATGTGTATGAGTATGTGTATATGTATGTGTATGAGTATGAGTATGTGTATGAGTATGTGCATGTGTATGAGTATGAGTATGTGTATGTGTATGAGTATGTGTATGTGTATGTGTATGTGTATGAGTATGTGTATGTGTATGTGTATGTGTATGTGTATGAGTATGTGTATGAGTATGAGTATGTGTATGTGTATGTGTATGTGTATGAGTATGTGTATGTGTATGAGTATGTGTATGTGTATGTGTATGTGTATGTGTATCAGTATGTGTATGTGTATGTGTATGTGTATGTGTATGAGTATGTGTATGTGTATGAGTATGTGTATGTGTATGAGTATGTTAATGTGTATGTGTATGTGTATGTGTATGAGTATGTGTATGAGTATGTGTATGTGTATGAGTATGTGTATGTGTATGTGTATGAGTATGTGTATGTGTATGTGTATGAGTATGAGTATGTGTATGTGTATGTGTATGAGTATGTGTATGAGTATGTGTATGTGTATGAGTATGTGTATGTGTATGTGTATGAGTATGTGTATGTGTATGTGTATGTGTATGTGTATGTGTATGTGTATGTGTATGAGTATGTGTATGAGTATGTGTATGTGTATGAGTATGTGTATGTGTATGTGTATGTGTATGTGTATGTGTATGTGTATCAGTATGTGTATGTGTATGTGTATGTGTATGTGTATGAATATGTGTATGTGTATGAGTATGTGTATGTGTATGTGTATGAGTATGTGTATGTGTATGTGTATGTGTATGAGTATGTGTATGTGTATGTGTATGAGTATGTGTATGTGTATGTGTATGTGTATGAGTATGTGTATGTGTATGTGTATGAGTATGTGTATGAGTATGTGTATGTGTGAGTCGTCGCAGGGCTGTGATGTTTCTCATCTCGAGTTCTCTGCTCTACCCAGCATCTCTAATTGTTATTAATCTACAGCAATTAAAGTGAGCGTCTTGGCTGTCACATGTCTCCCCTCCTCTCCTTGACAAGCATGTTCACTTCTGACACGCAGGAGACAGGAACAGGAAGAATCTCCGCGTCGCAGTTCCTGCCGCTGAAGAGTTTAGCAAACCCAACAGCAGCCAGATAAAGCTCATATTTGAATAGGCCCTGTTATCAAATACATTCATTAGGTTACACGCTCCACTTGATTAATTATATTTAAAGAAATTGCGGGTGCTTTGGATCTTTCGTCGTGTGGCACTACGGCATGCCATAGATCCCTAATTTCGAGAAGAAAAAGGGGCTGAGGGCAGTTTTTTTCCTGCTCTCTCTCTGCCTATTCTGGACAGCCTGCACAGGTCCCTGAGGGCCCGAACGTATTCAAATGTATCTCCATCAATGAGCACAGTAATTATGAATTCCGCACTAATTAGTGTATACACTACTTCCCTTGCATATTTGATTTCCACTGTGAGATGGTAATAAGGGAAATGCCCATTTTTGTCCTGTCTCATGAAAATTCCAGAATGTTAGAGGGGGGAGGGCAGATGGCGAGAGAGAAACGGGGGATGCATTAAATATGAAAAGAGAGAGAGAGAGAGAGAGAGAGAGAGAGAGAGAGAGAGAGAGAGAGAGAGAGAGAGAGAGAGAGAGAGAGAGAGAGAGGGAGAGAGAGAGAGAGAGAGAGAGAGAGAGAGAGAGAGAGAGAGAGAGAGAGAGAGAGAGAGAGAGAGAGAGAGAGAGAGAGAGAGAGAGAGAGAGAGAGAGGGAGAGAGTGAGAGAGAGAGAGAGAGAGAGGGAGAGAGTGAGAGAGAGAGAGAGAGAGGGAGAGAGAGAGAGAGAGAGAGAGAGAGAGAGGGGGGGGAGAGAGAGAGAGAGAGAGAGAGAGAGAGAGAGAGAGAGAGAGAGAGAGAGAGAGAGAGAGAGGGAGAGAGAGAGAGAGAGAGAGTGATATGTGATGTGTGATGTGATGTGATGTGATGAGAAAGTGATGATTCGTCACAGCAAGAACAACAATAAAAGGCACATGACACGTGAGAGAGAGAGTGTAACTTATAATAATCCTTAAAAATATACCATGGGAAACCAAGGTAATACCATGACTCTTTAGACACTATAATAATGATAATGGTTTCACCATAGTGTTATACATGATATACTCATGTTAGGTGTAATGTACAGTCAGTCGTTATCGGAAAATTAAACCTGACTAGGCGATCAGGTATATCATTCTTTAGGAGTTTATTATGTGATAATTATCTCATTAAGTATTAGGATACACTGTAAAGAGTGAAAATGTGTAGTTTTTCATATGGTTATATATTGTTATATTTAGCCCCCCCCCAATAAATTTAAAACCTTTCAGGTATGATCAGTACGTTTTATATTCCTTTTTAAGAAATGTGATTTTCTTTAATGTACTTCACAGAAATATCATGCAGCCCTAAAGCCATTCTGTCCTGTACTTGTACAAATACATATCTGATTGTACCTTGTGTATAAACGATGGCCTCAAGCTCATTGTGAACACATATATTTCCTCCCTTGATACTTTGAAAATAAGACAAGGTGATATTTGACTCAAATCATAAAACATTATTTCATTTTTTAGTTCATGTCAGTCTTTGCTACTGGATCATAAATTAGCCATATATGAGACGTTAATAAAAGTCTCTTACAATGCTTTGAGTGACAGATGTGTGATTGTGTGGAGTGAAATAGGTGTGTATTATCTCACAGAAGAGTAAACCACAGTCTACAGTCCTGCGGCTCTTACTGCTTATAACCGCACAAATCATCACCTGTCCTGCACAACTGTGCCTTCTGGGGTGTTTGTGCGTGGACACAGCTTGCTTGCTTTCTTTCTTTCTTTCTTTCTTTCTTTCTTTCTTTCTTTCTTTCTTTCTTTCTTTCTTTCTTTCTTTCTTTCTTTCTTTCTTTCTTTCTTTCTTTCTTTCTTTCTTTCTTTCTTTCTTTCGCAATCCATGCTTGCAATTGTTTATACACATATTTTTTTTTTAATGTTTTGATAGACTGACACAAACATTAAATAGACTTCATCTTTATGGGATTGTGGCCAAATGACTGAGTGCTCACATGTACAGTAAACTTTATAACCTGTAAGTTAATGAAAACATATTGCGCTGCACTTACTGCCTCCGATGTGGTAGTTGTAATGATGGCCAAAACACGTATAGGCCTATGTCCGTAATTATCTGTTTTTTTTTTGTTTGTTTTTTTTGTTTTTTTTCAGAATTCGCAACTCCATTTGAGCTCCAAATGTTAATATAATGAGAACATAATGTTAATATAATGGCACACGCATTTGACCACATATAAATGTGTCTGACCACATATAAAGCCACAATGTCAACTTTGGCAGAGCATCGTTTAATTATTATAAAAAAAAAAAAAAAAAAAAAAAAAAAAAATATATATATATATATATATATATATATATACATATTAAGTTGCGGTTTTGGGGATATTAGGTTTCCTACTTGGAGATACTACTTTTTTAAACGAATGAATCAATGAATTAATTTACCCTTTTTATATTTAGTTTTTTTTTTTTTTTTTTTTTTTGTCACAAACTAAGCTACAACAGGTTTTCACAGGATATTCACAAACTTTCTTTAATATGTTTTAATGTCTGAGAAAGGAGGTGTTGTTATGTAGTATCAAAGATTATTGAATAACAAAATCCCTTTGGGATCAATTTTGGCAGGATGGTCCCACTTATAATGTGTCCAATTCTGACTTTTAAGTATTATGGAACCATGATTGACTGTATATTGAATTTCTCTGATAATGTTAATCTTATTACTAAGAAAGCAAATCGAATGTTATTCCTGCTAATGAAATTGAGAGAATTCTCTGTAAGTCAGGATGTTCTGCAAAGAGTTTATATAAGTTTAATTGAGAGTGTTTTAGGGTATAATATAACTGTGTGGTTTGGACGAATGACATCTGTGAACAAAGTAAAATTAGACAGAATTACAATAGTCGCAGGAAAAATTGTAGGATCTAAACAAAAATCAGTCGCACAGTTATATCAAATTGCTATTCAGAGGAAAGCTTTGACTATAGCAAGAGACACAACACACCCCTCGAGTCATGTTTTTGAATTATTGCCATCACGTCGTCGCTACAGAACACCAAAAGTGATTAAAGCAATATATCTACAGACTTTTGAATAAAAGGAAGGAAAGGTGAATATTTTAATTCTTATGAATATTGTGTATTGTTAATTGTCTTGTGATTGTATGGCGAGACTAAAGACCAAATTGTAATTATCTAAATGTGTTGTACCTATAATACCAACAAATCCTACAATTAAGGACTTTTTAGTAAACATTTCATTCTGAAATTCTTTTTTTTTAAGGTGCTCTATAAGCGATGTCGTGTGACGTCACTTCTTGTTGACGTTTAAAGTATTGTCAAACAAAACGGAGGCTAGCTCGACCCTCCCTCCTCCTCGTCCGTGCACTAACCCCCCAAACCCCACCCCCAAATCCTTCTTGTCGGTTATTGGCTGGAACAGTTTGTTATGTTTCGTGGTGCGGGTTAGCCCAGTTTGTTTTTGTTGCCGTTTGTGGAGCCTGGGGTGTCTGCAGAGACCGCGTCTTTTTACAGTGTGTTCAGGGGACAGGCAGCCAGCGGATAGTGAGGAGATGTTTGCTGTATGTGACAAAAAATGTTTTGGCCTAAAAAATGTGTGACATCGCTTAGAGCACCTTTAAGTAGCTTTTAACCAGGAAATGTAATTATTATTGTGATTAAAAACAAAAATAAAATAAATAAAAAATAATCAAATGAAATGTAAAAATTGGAATTAAATAAAAAAATACATTACTATTAAAAATAAACATAATATTTCTCTTTATCCCTTTTATTTTTTTGCAGCTCAACTCTCATCTTCCCACAGACTATAATGCCAGGAGCATCTTTCCTTCCTGGTTTCTGGACGCCTTGCGTGATGTCATTTCCTTTTGGAGGTCCAAGATAAACATTCATTTGTGGATCACCTGGGGTAGCGCTCTGATAGACAGCTCAAGGATCCGAGTATTCCCTCACATAATTAGCAAAACCAGGCATGGGCATAATCTCATTCTCCAGACCCAGAAATGATGTGCCCTAGAAAGACAAGTTATTTTTATTGATTTATTGATTGATTTTCGCTTTATACTCGTCCCACTGCTGTTGACACCTGAAGTTTATGCATTCAGATAACTCCTCTCCTCCGCTCTGTTTGGAAACGTGGTTTTATACTCTGGAAAGAAACATAAAAAGTTTTTGAGAACATACTCCTCTGTGATGCAGTGCGGAGGTTTTCGTTCGCGTGCATTGCGTTTGATTGACAGCGAGCCGGAGATATACCTCCGTCTCCATGCGGGAGTGAGATATTTAATCATTCGTAATTAAGATTTCTGCCGTAGTGGAAGCTGGAATTGTGTGATTATCTGTGCGCAAGACAAAAGTGATGTTTAAGAAAGTTAGTCCTAATTTAGACAACACGTGTCCACCTTTGACCATCCAACCCGAGCAAGAGAAAACCACATGGGTTTGGGTCGTCTTCGTTTCAGCACTTATGCAAGTTTGTACAAACGTTCTTTGAAATGTTGATATTGAGCCGATTAAAGATGTGTGTAAACAACTTATGGTGAATTCTCAGAGCTGTGCAAATATTCACTGTTTGCATCTCTGACATTTGCAGGCGTTTTGTAATGCGCGGCTCTTGCTTTGTGCCGTACAAGTGTTCGGGTCGTGACTCCGTGGCCCGTTTTACATGTTTGGACACTTTCTTTTCCTTTCATTTGACTTTTTTCTCTTTGATAATTCCTGTTCCACACACGCTGACCTCCAAATGTATTCTACCCGGAGCTCGCGAGGCCGGTTCTCTGAAGAACGTGGTTTTCCCCTTGCGACGCCCAAATGCAGATGTTCAACCGCTCTGCCAAGATCTAGCGAGCCTTTCTCTCTCCCACCAGTCCCAGGACAGCTTCACACAGCCGTCCATACTGGCACAAACACTACGTTTGTGTGTGTGTGTGTGTTTGTCCTCCCCGCACACCACATCACATCAACCAGCTGAGGAACAATTTCTACTGTCTTCCACCTTTATTTTCTTCACGTTCCTTCTCTCCCTTTCTGTCTTTCATCCTCTGTTTTCCCACTTTATCAGGAATGATCGTAGGGCTCTTAACCATCATGGATAATTACTCAAATGACAAATTGAATTTGGTTAATGGTGAGGATCTGACTTTGGGATTTTCAGGATTTCACTCCTGCGAGCGACCGCAGAGGCCTGGCTAACCAGAAACACGCTTTCTCCATCAAATAGTGGTCTGCAGCTGGCTGTGGGAGTGCTCAGCGCTGGTATTCAAGCGTGGATTTGTGTGTGGGATGTTTCCTATAGTTTAAATGAACTCCAGGTGGCCTATATGATCAGGCCATTACTTCGTTACTGTGAGCACCAGGTCAGACATTTGCCAAAATGTGAATGCTGTCACCAGAAACTACTCCGAATCACATGTTGAGGTTATGTACATTTACTTAAAGCATAATGTATGTAGTTCTGTGTGAAAATTCCCTTTGTAGCGTCTACTATATAAAATAAACTACAACAAATGTTGTAGCCTGATATTAGCCATCAGGTTAGTATAAAAATGGCACTGTTTAAAGGAGTAAAAGTAACACTATCTGTGGAGTAACTACAGTGTTTTTGGCAGAAATACTGCATATGGAACATGGTGATGTCAGCTAACTCTCATTAGAGTATTAGTAGACTGTCTGCTTAATATCTGCTTACACATTTGTTTTGACGATCCCCCAACAGACATTCAACTGACTATAAGAAACTGTGCAACAAGTCAACTTATTCTAATTCCCCTTCCCCTAACACTAATACTCAACTAATACAACTAATAATGAGAGTTAGTTAACATATAGGTGCAAGGTTATTTAAAGTCAACAGAATATCTAAACGAGGCCCAATAAACATGTCCCTTCAGGGCCCCCGTAGAAATACGTGACTGGCTACATTTCTGTGCAACCTATGTTGCTCCAGGTACAATTCACTGCATTTTTGAGGATGCACTGTATCCAATATTTTTTTTTTCTATTGTAGATAGGGGTTAAAAAAAAAACAGTGTCATGAAAAAAACATGCCTTTTTGTGTTTGAAAATTTGTGTTGATTATAGCACTTTTCATAGCAGTGAAGTGTCCAGTGACTTGCGTGTGTAAAAATACTTATCAAAAGATTTATTTTAAGTCAACATATTTGTGATATGATGTATTTCTGTTCTTCTTTAGTTTATATACATTATATTTATCAATTCAATCAAGTAGCTTACTTTTTATACAGAACTTTGTGTGTTTAATGTTTTGATTGGCGAAAATATACAATCAACCGTCGTTCATCTCTGAGCAACCAAACGCATGGCATTGATGAAATGCGAACACTAACCACCAAGCTTCAACTTTTCATCTTTTAATAGGACTTTTGTAGGACTTCAAGAAGTAAAGTTTACAATGTGACTTTCCCTCAGACTTTACTGGTTTTTTTTTTTTGCACTACTCATTTTTAAACTCTCACTGATGTTCACTCATCTTCTTTATCAAGTCATCCCTGGAAATCACACCCCATTGGTCATCCATCAGTCTGCGGCGATCACCAGAGACTCCCTCCTCTCCCAGTAGCATTTTTCTCTCTCTGAACTATCAATCGCTCCATCCGCAAACCAGCTCTCATTTCCCCAAAATGACCCTCCCTCCTTTCCCCGTCCAGTCAGATTGATACGTTTCACGCTGCCATCACGAGAGGAGGTAAAATATTTCCTGTCACTTAAAGTCCAAGAGGCACGGCTGCTAAATCGTCGAGCCGAACCCAGAAATCCATCAAGCCAGCGCTCAACTTTGCACTAGAACATTTGCTATGCAGTGTTACTGCATCGCTCCGCATCTGCTTTGCCAGATCCTCCTCGGGCCAGAGGTCAATAATAAAACAAAGTTTGAGGGAGCTGATGGAATATTCACAGTATATGGTTAAAGGGCTCGAGAAACACATCATTAACTCCCCTGTAAGAAAGTCCGCCTCATTCCAGCGACTCTTGTATTCATAGCATTCCCTTTTCAGACATCTTAAGGATCACGCGCAGATGTATGGATCACGCTGTTCTCTTCTCTCCTGGCACCTAATGGCAGAGCGAGAGAGTTGCCCTATGGCTAATTTGTATCATTCAGTAGCGTGACTGTTTGTCAGAGCCGAACTGACTCTCTTGACCTTCTATTTCTTGTGGCGGCCGACAAGTGGCTCTGCCTCTGGTAATTAGTTTTCAGCCGCTCTCGGTGCATGTGTGCGCGTGTGTTTAAAGTTGAGCTTACGAGGGCCAGGCGATGCAGAGTGCTGGTTAAATATTTACTGTTCAAGGCAGATTCACACAACTTTTTAAAATTAATGAGTGGAGCGGGCTGTTTGGACAGTGGCAGCAGTATTGAACTGTTTGTAGAGCTTTTCCACCTCGCACTGGTGACGTGCAAGTCACTCCATATTTCCCTGCTCTCTTTCTCTCTCCCTCTCCGGAATTAATGGAGAAATGGCCATGTGGCTTCAACCCACGCGGCGCGCGAGCCGTTGGATGTGCTCTCTCTGTATTAAACTGTATTTGCAATGGATCACAGGCATTGTGAAGTAGTTTCCGGAGAGCTTCAGTGCTCCACTCTTCAAGCATTCAGCTACACTTCTTTTCCTTTCTTTCTTATTGTCCATCTCTTTTCACTTCCCAGAGGAAGAGGAATTGCTCTTTTGTTGCTCGGGAGACTTAATGAGGTCTCAGCTTTGATTATTTGAAGAATCACAGTTGTTGTAGATGATTCTCTTATCATTCGTTATGATGAATAACAGTGCAATGAACAAAACAAGACAATTGTTGTTGTACAGAAGGTGTTTAGAGTTAGGGCCAGAGAATAAAAAATGGAGTTAAATTTGTTTTCATGACGTTCAGAATCAGAAAAATAGCATTAATGAGAAACATAGAATTTCTAAAATACATTTTGTGGATAGCATAACTTATGAGAAACAGTTCAGTCCATATTGAACTCTGTAGAGTTGCATAGCACAGTTGAAAACATTGCGTAGATCCCTTGTGAGAATTGTTGAGAATTGTGAGATTACTAGAGTCTTTTTCTCAGGAGAAAAAGGATGCTTAATTAAAAGTCTCTTTTTACTCTCCATTTAATCTCATTACTGTCTAGGAGAAACAACTGAGATATTAAAGAGATCTCATTGTTATTTTTCTTTCCAGCACGTCCCACAGAGGAAATTAAATGGTTTTCATACATAATGGAGGCCTCATGTAGGTTATCTTATGTTAAATATAAGTTTCTCAGATGTTTCTCCTTAAGAGTCCAAAGTACCTTAAGATGAATCAAAACAGAATATGTGAATAGTATAAATATATGTGTTTATGTGGATAAGTTTTGTGGGATGATGTTGATCTTTGCTCCCTGCAGTGTGAGATCTCTTCTGAAACTCAACTTTGTCTCAGATGTTTCACCTAAAATTCCTGAAGACAAAAAAAAAAGTTTTTGATGAGAAGTGTTTCTTGAGACCTCTGACGTCTGTCTTATCTTAAGATTTTAGCAAAAATGTGCAAATCAGAGCACTTTGATACCTTTCCTGGAACTCCAGATGAGACGCATGTGAGATCAATGGATCTTCTTTATATGAGAAAGCAAAAGTCTATATTCGCTCGTATCACACTGTCATGTAGAAACAACTGAGATGTTATCAAGATTCTCATTTTGATTTGACCCACTCCTCGTTTTGAACACTCTCCTTCCAGTTCAGCGCAGCGGTTCAGCATCCAGTAAATGACTTACATTTATATGTAAAAAAAAAAAGCAGAAGAGGAAGAAGGGGTGGGTTTTCGAGGAAGGGGGTGTTGGGGGCAGGCTAAAGGGATTTACTACAGTTAATCTTTTCCATAGAGTAGATGTGTGGGTTCCTTCGTTCAATGCTTTGTTGACAGAAGTGGGCTCCATTGTAGGGGCTCCAGAGGAGGAGGTCTTTTGAAGGGCCTGCTATCGTCCCGCCGCATGCGCGCCACACTCGTCCTGCAGCCAGCTGATAGGCTGGCCTCGGCACACTGGGAAGATTGAATTGAAGTGTCACACTTGAGGCATACGGTGCGATCGGCCCTGCGTGAGTGCGAGGTGAAGAGGGGAGATCTCAACGTTTCCTCTCCGAACGGTGAACGAACGGATGAACGAACGAACGCACACCCTCCTCTCTGTGCTTATATTTGACTTTGTGTGCTCGGCTGGTTTATTATGACAGGCTGAATGGAGAAGGGGGGGATTAAACTGTTAAGCAGACATCAGAGGCTGTCTAATGTTTAATGCAAGAGTGTGTGCATGTAAGAACTGATAATGAATACAAACAGGACGACATCTTATTTGCTGTGTTTTTATTAGGATGACTGGAGAACTTGACATCTTCCGCTATCCTCCCTTAATCTCAAACCCCCCCGACCCT
Organism: Meda fulgida; assembly: GCA_030578275.1. Lineage (NCBI taxonomy): Eukaryota > Metazoa > Chordata > Actinopteri > Cypriniformes > Leuciscidae > Meda > Meda fulgida. The sequence goes on along the minus strand of CM060627.1, from coordinate 3,957,172 downwards.
CATCAAAAAACCTTTCTAATTTCTTGAGAGCCCTGTCTAGTTTTTGTTTCTGGAGCTTTACAGAATGGATGGGTTTTAGTAGCTAAGAAATTACAACAATGAACACAATAGCTGCATGACACAAATTTAATTTTTCATTTTTTGATTGGTTATGGTGGCATTTTGGAGTGGTACCTCGCTTATAATTGGTTTGAGTTGGAACAGTAATTAAACACAAGTACTGTAAATGGTGATTATAGGGTTAACACACTGAATGTATGCTTGCTTGGAGTTTTGGGTTATTATGGGACATTTTTAAAAGTTTAACTACTCTCAAAAATGATTTGTCTTATTTTAAATTCTTCTTCAATTTTCGTTTATTGTAATCCACGAGAAAAACATTCAATGGAGGATTTCCCTGAAAAGTATAAAAGCTATATTGAGCATCTCAACACATTTTGTACCCCACTGATTTTCACTGTATGACCAAAATATCTTTAAAACATCTTCTATTGTGTTCTACAGAACAAAGAATTTCATACATGTTTGGAATGACTTGAAGGTGAGTAAATCATGCCTTTATATTATTCATTTATTTTAAAAACTTCTGTCTTATGCATACATAAATACATTAACAATAAATAAAAAAAAGTAGACTTTGTCCTTGAGAACCCAAGCGTGGAAAATGACCAAAAATACATCCACATTATCCATTAACTGCTCGGTGTTGTATGTGGCGTTTCTCTGAGTGGGACGTACGGCGTATGCTGGACTCACAGAACAAGTACGAGATCATCACCTATGATAATGAAGAGCAGATAGGAGCCGGCGATAGCGGCTTTAAAGGTCACACGTTGACGAATAATTGCTTTTTACATCCTCCACTACGTTTAACAGGCCCGAGGCTTGACCCTACTGGCAGGGGCAGTAAATATGCCATCTCCACAATACTCACTGATGTACGGACATCTCAGCTTGTGTTCAGAGCACATTTACTGATGTGAGGTCAGAGTGCTGCATCCAAGGGCCCCTATTAATCAAGAGAAATAATGCAACAACCCTGAACACATCTCAACATAACGAGACTGACCCAAAGAACAGGGTCAATTGATTTGGAAAGAAATTTTACATTAAAAAAAGATGATATGATGCTTGATGAAGATTTAGCTAGTGCACTCCTTCCTAAACTCTCTCAACTCTACTTTTAGATGCACGTTCCCGCGGGTAAGAGAAACCTCAAAAGAGATTTGTATAATATCTCAATTGTTTCTCCTAGACAGCAATGTAATTAAATGCAGAGAGATTGGAAACTTCTCCTTACGTCTTTTGCTTCTCGGTTTTTGTTTCTGCAGAAAGAGTATCAGAAAAGATCTCAAACAGATGCTAAAAGTCAGAGATCAAACATTTCTCATATTTTTTCTCCAAGAGAAAATCATCAATTTTAATGCACAGTATGTCAACAATTTTCTCATTTGTCTAAAATGTCGATAACACTTTACAATAAGGTCCCATTGGTTAGCTGTCTCTGTCAATATTATTATATCAGCTAATAAATATTTTTACTGACTAACATTGAAAAAGATGAAAACTGTAACAAATGTATTGCTTAATGTTGCATTAACTATAAATTAACTAATGGGACCTTATTGTAAAGTGCTACCAAAATGTCTCCCTGGGTATTTTAGGAGAAACTTCTGAGACAAAGTTGATACTTAAATGAGACACCGGATATCTGAGAAGTCTCCTGAGCAATAAAACTTTCTCCTTAGTTATTTAATGCACCACATTAGGCTAAATAAACAGCAAAACAGCGAGTGTTTCTCCTCGCCATATTTCAGCAGGCTTCGTTTAAACTACATGTGCCACCGAAGCCCCACAATAACAGAACACGAGCACAAATAGGAACCACCTTGCGGCTCGGATCAGGCGTTGAGAGCTTGAAATAGTGACTTTGACACGTCTCTGAGGAGAACGGATACTCTTTGGGAATGGCATCTTACTGATCGAGTTCTCTCATCGGGGGACTCGGGATTGTGGAACATGTGGCCGGAGAGTTCTTCGCAGAGCTCCCCGCGTGCCGTCTGACTGCTTTATGCATCTCAAAACACACTCGCATACTTTCAGGGGTTAAAACAACAGGAAGGGATCGAGCAGGTTTATTATGATGACATGTTTAAAGCAAAGAAAAATAAATCCACTGGAAATGAATGAAACGTTTCATTGAAGCAGGATGTTAACTTTTCATTCAAAAATATTTGACTTGTTGATCTTGTGATCTATACGCATAAGTATTTTTGAATGATTTAGAGACCAAAACAAACATGGAAAACAAACATAAAGTGCATTTATTGTCAGTTACTCCTTGCACCAAATTTTAAAGGACAAAAAAAAAGTGGCTGAATTATTTTCATATCCAATTAATTATGTATTTTAGTCATTATTGGAACCCATTTTAAGATGCAAAGAAACCCTTTGCAAATAAGATTACTTTATGGATTATTATGTGTTGCTAGTCTCTCCGGTTCACACTAACAGAAAAGACTTAGGACTTTTTATTTTTCAGAAAGCCTTTCAAAAGCACTCTGACTTCTCATAGAGAGGCACAGAGCCAAGAGTTACTCCATTCAGCTCACAGAGAGAGAGAGAGAGAGAGAGAGAGAGAGAGAGAGAGAGAGAGAGAGAGAGAGACTGACTATATTCAGTGTGTTTGATGGAGGCAGAACCACAGCTCCTCCCTGTGGTATACACACTGGATTACTCCAACCGCAGTTACATGATTTCTCTCTCTCTCTCTCTCTCTCTCTCTCTCTCTCTCTCTCTCTCTCTCTCTCTCTCTCTCTCTCTCTCTCTCTGAGAGAGATTTAGTTGAATTCTATCAAATGCAACAATCGCTGCCTTCAAGTCCTCCTGGAAAGTCCCTTCTTACTTTATAAGAACTTCTCATAAAAGTCATAATCATGAAGCAAATACATTGAACATATTTATATTTCTTTTTGTATTTTTCACTTACTGATAAAGATATTAATGTTTTTTGTGCTATTGCAATAAAGTGAAGAGCAAAGCATGTGTTTAATCAATGATTTATGTGCTTTATGTTCTGTTTTTGTTACTGTCGTACAGCTATAAGTACTTTTCTTCAACAGTGTACAAAAAGCATAACAAATTATTTGTATAGTCAACATTCATATAATTATGATCAATCTCAAAGTGCGTCAATGATTTTTTTTGACACGCCCTCAACTTGGGAAGTCAGGGTTGTTTAAAAAAACCTCCCATTGTTGCACTTTTCATGTGTGCTCATCTTGTAAATATGACAAGAATCAAAAAGTAATCTTAAAAAAAGCATTCAGTCATAAACAATCCAGATATTTACGGTAATTGAATATCTGATTTATAATTGAATTTTGAATACTACTGTTTTGCAGATACGAGAAATGAAATCTCTGTTTTTGTGTTGTTTTTTAGCTTCTTGATCAGCACAACATTGGCTATCGGGTCAGGATTATCTGATGAAGAATGTTCTGGAAACCTGTTTGAAAATGGTAATTATTTTTGCAATTTGTCAGTGATGCAATTTTATACTTCTTAAGTGCATTTAATTATTTGGTGACATTTTAGTTTAAGGTGACATAGTTACACGTTACTACATATAGTGCCTACTATAGTAACAACAGTCAATTATGTATAATTACATGTAAATAACCCTAAACGTAACTCTATAAGTGCATGTAGTTAATTAATATTACTCAGTACTTTTTTGAGTAATTACAATGTAACTACATCACTTTAAAATAAAGTGTAACTAACCAATTATTTTGACTAATGTAATCATGCATTCAGCTGCCAGTAAGAGTTACTCTCAGTCTCTGTCCCAACACATTTTACCATGTCCATGTTTCCATTTCATTTTTACAGATTTTCCTTAATGCAAATAGTAGATTTTTTTTTCCTCACAATGCTAACATGATGCTGAGGCTTTTGTTCCAACTACTTTTAAATTGCATGCAAGTGCATGTGTGGGACTCTGGGATTTTTACGGCCCGTCCCTTGTTGTCTCCAGAGGGTGCTTCCACTCAGGTCCTGGCCATTTCTTGCGTTCTTCCCCACCTGTGTGTCGTGCTCTTGTATATTGCTGTATGCCTTCTCTCATCCTTCTTCCTCCAGAAAGAAGTAAAAAAAAAACTCTGACATTTGAAAGAGATTGGTGGGAAAAGCAATCTCAGATCACTCGGTCCCAGCAGATCACACGCATCTTACCGGGGGGAGCGAGAGACTCGGGCTTTATTTGAACCGGTAACTTCTTTACAGCTAAAATGGCGCAGCCTTGGATATTTCTCTCCTCTTGTCCTCTCCTCCGCTTTAATGGGTGAGTGGAGAGCTCGTGCACCGCCTGCTCGTGACATTCGCCGTTTGCGGAGACGTCTCCGTGTGATGGGCCTCAGCTAAGAGCTTTAGGAGTCCCACACCATATGTTTCCTCACAGGATCACCCCGTCCTGCAGAATTACAGGAACCCGAGCTTAAAAAACACAATTAGTTAAAGGTGAAACGTTTAAGTCCCTATCGCACACGCAGGGTGGCCACAGACACGATCCACCTCCGGCTAGATGTGGCTTAGATGTGTTTGGTGCTGTGTACTTTCTTTATGCAACAGTTTGCCATGCATCACATCTCTCTGCATTCAGGGCTTCACCTTCATCTTTTAGTAAGGATGTTTTATTTCGGGACCAAATGCAATTTATACAGTTAATTATAATAACTGATTTTTAAAGAAATTTCAATCGGTAACTTATTGTGAAGCAACCAAAATTTTTGAGTTGGCATTTCTTTTTAAACAGATGTTTTTATAATTTTGTATTACATACTCATAAATTGGAAATCTATAAAAAGAGATACTCATAATATTTAGTTTACATGTGTTTCACCTGATACTGATCCTAACATAAAGCACTAAATTCAATTATTATTATAAGTCTAATTAAACCAATAAAAAAATGTGTGTACTATGTATTTGGATGCATATTGCAGTTGTTATATAGTACATAAATAAAAATATGTTGTAAATTATTGTTTAAAAATAATTTATTTATATTTTGTTTAACATGAATTGTAAACAAATGATTTCAATACATTTTAAAAATGCAGTCATTAGTTATCAAAAATTATATTTTTAAATAAATGTTGTTTTATCTATTTTGTTATTTTTTTGTTTTTTAATGCTTATTAGACTATCATGTTAGCTTAACAGTAATTCCATTTTGGTTAGGATGATGCTCAGGCAGCAACCTTTGTAAACAGCAAGGAAGCTTACTATTGGACCATAAAACTGCTCTTTTTTTCCAGAACATCATTTTAAGATCATGTCACTCCTATCGTCTGATTGCGCCCCCTTGCTGTTGATAATATTTGAATCAGGCATCAGGGGCGACACAGAAACAGACCACCCCGGCACTCAACCTTGTTACCCCTCTGAGACCCCGAGATTCAACCCGCAATAAACGCCAAGCGTCTTTCTATGTCCCAATTCCACCCTCAGTTCAACCAGTCACCCTCAGAGAGCAGCTCTTCACATAAAGCAGTTCATCTCCAATCACAAACTTTCTTTTTTCCCCCCTTTTAGGAAAAGATTAGCTCATGTTTACAGCCCTGGATGTGGACTCTCATTGCCGAGTCTATACTTTCAGGAGAAAGAGGCTCTTTGTGTGACGACCACATCTGTAACATGTACCTGTGCTTACATGATCCATTCTGAACCCTTCTTTTGAATGTACGTATGTAGAGGTGGGCGGTAATACCAAACGTTTGTCACAGAAAGAGTCATTTCATTGAATGACAATACAGTTATTTCTATTCAAAACAATAAATCTAATATTATAAAATGGATGGATGGCAAGCTGCAATGCTGCATGTCAGCCTGAGCTTAACGTCAACATGAAACCCGTTTGCAACCCGATTTACTTCAACATGTTTTTCAGTGAAAAGTCTAATACTCACTCTACACACATAAATGTTTTTTTTTTATAAGTTAAGTTGTGTTATAAGTTGTGTAAAAGTTGAAATTTTGAGTTGGAGCTCCTCTATAGTTGGTTGAGCACATGCTTTTCAAGTTTTAAACGAAACAAGATATTCAGTGAGAATAGTCATCATCTGATTGGTTGAATTCTCCAGGATTTCCGGGAGACATGTATGTCCGCCTGGAAACAAAGCTTTTGTGACTCCCAAACTCCCTTATGGAAGAAGAAAGCCATAATTTTAATAAGTGTGACAAAGAGCAGGATTAGCTAAACGCTGGATTTTCAGAAGTATATGAAGTTCACAGCACCAGTGTTGAAGCAAACTTGCATATAGTTAATAATGAATTGCACGCCGTTCTGTTATACGTAGTGGGGACATCGATTTACTTTTTTAACAATTTTCACTCAGAAATTGCTAGTTAACTTTGCTAGTAAACAAAGAAATTGCAAGAATAACACATAGAATTAAACATGAAATGTTAGACTGAAATAGTATTTTCTTGTAAACCCTACTCAAGAAATCTTCGTTTTATTTACATCTTTGAAAAAAAAATTTTTGCAAAGCATGCAAACAGATAATATAGTTATCATTATGGTTATCTTTATTGTTATCGTTCTAGGTGTGAACTGGCCTTATATCTGTATTTTGATTCCTTTGTGAGACCCTGTAACCTGCCTGAAGGTTCCTTTCCAGTAGCTTCTCCTTGGCACCTGCTCTCTCCTCCACTCTTCGCGTCTCATTCTGTCACTATTTTCTATTTGCTTGTGTTTGGTTTGTGCGGTGGAGGACCGCAAGAGGTCTTTCAAGTAAAAGGAGTCTTCATATGTCCCAGATTGGAGGAGTTTGGTTAGGGGCTCGCCCCAAGCTAACTGAACTTTGCCTCTTTCTGCTCCTCGCTCTAATACTTCCTCCAGCGCGGGGGCCGGGGGGCCGAGAGAGGGCCGCTGGAAAACAGCCCGCGGCCCTACAGCTGATAATTTCACCAAATTTGCATCTTTTACAGGCAGTTATAAGGACTCAGCCTCTGAGGCCCACGGCGAGTATTACACAGTCATATTCAGTCTCTTCCACTGTCATCCCCGTCTCCCTCCCTCATCTCTCAGACTTGCCCCGCGGGAGCTTCTCGTCCTCACCCACCTACCCACTCTCACCGTGAGCGTGTGTGTTTGTGAATGCCTGTGGCATCTTGGTACTTCGCCTGGCATCTGGCACGTTTCAAAGGGGGAGAAGGGAAAATGAACACCTTAGTCACTTTACAACAACAGCAACATTAGCAACTGTGTCTGTGTGTGTGTGTTTTGAGAGCTTGGTGATGTCATCCGCCCTCTCCCCTTTACTTCCTCTCATCTGATGGTCAGCTTCCTGTTCGTATTACAGTTACACATCCGTTGTGCTGACACTTCTCAAACACACTATTTGTTTTGTAGTGTTTTGCTTCCTAAAACTAGATTATATGCAGTGAATGTGAAGAGCATTTAACAGCAGCATTCAAGTAGTAAATGTATTCTTATTAAAGCTACTAAAGTTATTCAATCAAGAGCAGTAAATTATTTTATATTTTTCTTTTGTTGTTTGATTCATATTAGCAGCATATATAACAGTATAGGTAATGTTTATTACGCTGCTTTCACTTTAATACACATATCTAATGTACACATGCGATTTCTTTACGTGCTGTTTACGTTCACAGACATAACTGACTGTGTTTATGTGAACTTTGTGTTTTTGACATAACCTTGAGTGTGTCTGACTGTTTAAGCGCAATAAGATGTGAAAGAGAACTTAGTTTAATACTCACAGGACGCGCCGTCTGACATCAGCTCGTGTGCTTCGAATGTGCTCTGAAAACCATATCAGAAGTTTCAAATGATATGGTTTTAAAACGTGCGCAGATAATAAACTTTCATGATGATGAAGAACTGCAATGTCATGTGAGTGTGATGGCAATAGAGATGATAATCAAAGCAAAGCAGATGTTTTAGTTTTTGGCAGAGTATCCGAGGCACGCGCTGTAAAAGCTCTTCAGCTTATTTGCATTTAAAGATACATGCACAAAAACAGCATGCTTTTCCTTTCACACAAAAATGGGCATTTAGAACATGGTAATAATTACATACCATAATAGTAATAGAGGCATGGTAAATGATAGATTATCTGTGAGATATTTTGAGCTGAAACTTCACAGACACATTCTGGGGACACCTGAGACTCATATTACATCTTGTAAAAGTGGCTTAAAGCAATTCACAACTCCATAAAAATAATTTTTCTATTAAGGCCTTTAGCCTTTAATTTTTAAATTTCTACCCAATTCTACCTATTTTCAGTCATTCTTTTTTTGATAATTACCTTTGAATTGAAATCAGTTCCTTTAATTATTATTTATATATTATTAAGCAAATACTTTCTTCTTTTTCTTCAGTATTGTTGTTTGATTAATATTAGCCATTTTATGAACAGTGGCTCTGTTCATAAACTATTTGCAAGATGTGTTTACTAGTAAACATTAAAGGAATATTCTGTACTATGCTGTCAATTACTAAAAAATATATATATGTTAATAATAATAATTTTGACTTGTGCCTAAGTTAGTAAAAACAAAACAAATCATGTTTGCTGCAATACATTTACAACATAAGTCTAAGGGACAGGTTGACCTGACTGTTTAAAAGTGTGTATGTTTGTCAAACCATTTGCATCTTTGGACTTCTTAAAAAAAAGTAATATTCAAACTATAGTTCTCTAAATCAGTCTTTTTTGGTGGGACTATTCTGTAGGCAGAAGTTCTGGTGATGTGCTTCTGACATATTTCCAGTGGAGATAAACTGCTTCATGTCAGGCCCCTTCCAGGCATCTGACACGATTATTTATTGAAAGTGAAGCTTGAATTTTTGTTAAAGAACTTACATTTTTCTGTGCAAAGAGTGTGTTGTTTCAGTAAAGTTATTTTAATTAACTTTTGGAGGAACTTCTGTTTGTGTTACCACCAACAAAAAAAAAAAAGAAAAAAAAGAAAAAGAAACGCTGTTGGTGAATTTTGCAGAATGACACTTTTCACCTTTCTTTTTTTTTTTTAAACAAATGCATATGAATCCTGCAGAATGATTCTGCTCTTTCTCCTGGTTTTAAAAAGTGTTTAATTGACTTCTGAGATCAAAGTTGTGCATCTTTGCCCAAGTTTGCCAAGGACCACAGCAGCTGGGACGTTTTATTATGTTTAAGTAGGTTAAGTACTGCCCAATTTAAACTCTAAGTCTGGGCGCATTTAAAATAGCTGTAATGAGTATTCCCGCAATTTGCTGGAACAAAGGAGTCATTAGCTGCCATTGTGGCCATCATCGAATGCTGTCACCTTGTCTTAGAGTAAAAAGTATGCCTCATTTAAAGCTACAATTACACACATTAGAAAAAGCAGTTTTCAAATAGATCTATAAATGCTTTAAGATGGGTCACCACACGACCGCTGCTGTTTGTCAAATCGTGTTTCCAGGGCATGTGATAAGACTGTTGTTAAAGCCAAACAAGAGCTTTATGTTGTTTGAAAGAAGAATCTCAGCATGTCCAATTGTTTAAATGTGATTACAGCCATACGGATGAATGCAAATTTGTCCAAAAGGAATGATTTTACATGTATAATGACAGCCTCAGGCTGGGTTTAGCGAAAGCTAGTATCATGCGAACATTACCTCTGGTGTACACAGGCTGGGTGAAAGATAGAAGACTATGACATCCAATTTCACAAATTATATCATTGTGTCAACTGATAATTTAAAGGTGAAGTGTGTCATTTTTAGCCACTTGTGGCAGTAATCTGACTTGGAAAAAAAGTGTTCCTGTTGCTCAAAAAGCAGAGCGTGCTGTTAGCAATGATTCAGAGAATGCATGAACCGATAAAATGAAGATATTGAACATTTTTATTTTTATTTATATTTTATTTGTATTGATTTGTATATATATATATATATATATATATATATATATATATATATATATATATATATATATATATATATATATTATGTAGACCTTGGATTTTTATTTTTACTGATATTTAGACTTAAGTTTTATTTTATTATTAAATTTTGATAGTTTTTTATTTTTATTTGTATTTGTACTACTGTTATTTTATTTATTTTGATATCTAGACCAATTTTTTATTGATATTTAACATTTTTTGTAGTCATAGACAAAGCGATCTGGGTGAGCGGAGTTCTAGTCCCAGCTCGCGGTCCTTTCCTGATCTCATTCCTTACTCTCTTCTCCAAGTGTTTCCTGTCTCCATTGGTCAGACAAACAGATAGTCCTGCCCTAAACTCATGCCATTGGTTAAGATTATTTTTTATTATTGCTTGCAAAACATTCAAGAGAAAACAGTTCAGTACCAATAAATTGTTTCAAACTGTAATGGGGTTACCCGACAACGTTGTATGAATATGTTGTGTGTATTAAACTGCAGTGACTCTGACCAGTCACACGTCTGTAGAACTGTAAACGCCATGAACACTGTGGCCCGTTTAAGTCACTTGATTCATTAGACGCTTTAGGCAATGGAACACAATTGAGAGAGAGGGGACGGAGAAAAAAATATTTTACGTCATCGTTAAGCTCCTTTAAAATGCATTAAAACTCAACATAGAGCGTTGTCACTGGAAAAATGTTCTGGCGCCTCCCCGAAACTTGCCCCCAAGTTTCAATAAAATATGTGTTTCATAATTTGCCAATAAATTTGATATTCTTTATAGGTCTATAAACGGCCGATGTTTGACTGATTTACTCTGAAAGGTCATTGTGAAAGTGAATGGTAAAACATTTAAGCAGCCCATGTGTCTGCCACTTGGAAGGAATCAAGTACGCTTCACAAAATCAGACTTATGTTCTCCTAGGGCTCGAAAACTCCAGCAGAGCGGTGGATGACATTAATAAAAGCGTTTGTTTTGGGATTTAAGATTCTGGTCATCGTTTGCAGGTCTGGATTGGGTTAGATCCACATGTTTTGCGGCCGAACTGCTGTAAATCCTGTTCTAAATGATGACAGTTGGTTTAGCTGCATGAGACACAGAGGCAGTGACAGGACACACAGGGTGTGTGACCACATAATAGCTGCTTTGAATAATGTGTGGAAGGGGCCTTTCTCCGTTTCTCAGGCCCCTTTTCCCACTGAAATTGTGCCCAATATTATATTACTCTCATAAAAAGTAAACTTTTGGTAGCAAAATGTATCTTTGAGGTAATTATATGTAGTCTTTAGGTACAAAGATGTACCTTTTGAAATGTTACCACCCCAGTGAGAGCTTTTTTTCCCTGAGTATATTATAGTATTCTTAGTAATATTTTGAAGTAGCTAAAACTTTGGTTATCCTTTTTTTTTTTTTTTTTTTTTTCATATGATGCCACAGGGAACATGAAGTTGCCCTCACTCTGAGCCGGGGGAGTTCTGAGTGGGAGAAGTTTAGATGAATCAACACATAATGGCTTGGAGTTACAAGGCCAATTTGGTCACATGTCTATGAACAACCATATCATTTCTAAGGACCTTTTATTTTATTGGTTAAATAGCTATAATTGCCCATTTGTTCCACAGAAATCTCAAACTTTCCATTTTATAGTGTTATTGGAATTGGTATCAATGTTGAACAATTAAATAGATGTTTTTCGGTGAAAAATCTGAGTAAGAAAATACGACTTTTTTTTCAGAAAATGAAACTCTTTTAGGACCATTATTATTATTGTTATTTTGCATTGTGAAACTATTTCCATAACAATTAAGCATATTTTACGTCAAAAATTCTCCTTATTGGAATTTAAGGATGTTGATTCTCATTATATGCATATTGTAAAACATTTAGATCTTATTTGTCTGTTTAGCTTGTCAAAAATGCAAGTAAAAAATGTGTGATGTATGTGGAAATGCCAAATAAATAAGGAAACATACCCATGAGAAGATTTTAGCTATTTTGAACAAACTTGACTTTTTAAATTTTTCATGATTCTGCTGAATTATGGAAATCCATTTGCTGGATTCCTTTAACTAACGAGCTCTTATCCAGCCAAGCATCTCCACTAAAACATTACAGAGAGAGAGAGAGAGCGAAGAGAGAGAGAGGGAGAGAGAGAGAGAGAGAGAGAGAGAGAGAGAGAGAGAGAGAGAGAGAGAGAGAGAGAGAGAGAGAGAGAGAGAGAGAGAGAGAGAGAGAGAGAAGAGGGAGAGAGAGAGAGAGAGAGAGAGAGAGAGAGAGAGAGAGAGAGAGAGAGAGAGAGGGAGAGAGAGAGAGAGAGGCAGAGAGAGAGAGAGAGAGAGAGAGAGAGTGAGAGAGAGAGAGAGAGAGAGAGAGAGAGAGAGAGAGAGAGAGAGAGAGAGAGAGAGAGAGAGAGAGAGATGGGGTAAGCAAGAGAAAGACGAGAACCTATCTATCTTGATTTTTTTTTTATTCAATTTTGTGTAAAAATGACAGACTGAGTCAAAATAAAGAAATACATAGTGTCAGAAAGCATTGAGGCACCTGCTAGACATTTTTGCTTGTTTTATTGGGTGACGAGTCTTTTGAAGGCGGGGTTTGGGAGAGAAGTTGTGTGTATGGAAGTCTGGCAGAAGTTAGCACACAGGCTAAAATTGCTTATTAGTATTAAGAGGAATATTGATTTACAGCATGCACCATTTTCATCATAGTCTGGCAAGCCACTTATTTTGCTTAAGTTTTGCCCTCAAAAACACACTGGAACACAACTGAACCAATCACTTAGCCGAGCAGCGAGACATAAACAGTCTGATATGTTTTGTGCAAAAGCACACTTAAAACCGTACATGACATGGAAATATTTAAGAAATTTGTCTTACATATACAAGTTTTGCTTCAGCGTTACCAATGTCACAAGACCCAAACATATTACTAAATATTCCCTTGTCCGTCTTTCTCTCACAGTCCAAAAGTAATGTTTACATGAAGGAGTTTTTATCGACATCATGGCCTGATGATGGTGTCAATGGCGTGTATTTCCACAGGCTGCGTCTGCATTTCAGAGCCTGTAAAACCATGTTTGTGTACGATGTTATGTCTGTTTACTTTCTCTGGAAATCCAAATGATCCGTTGGCTAACTGACACGCTGAAATATTCATATAGTCGCGGAGCAAAACCTGTGGTGTGTGTCATGCAGTGTGGGCATCCAGTAATGCAGTTTCTTGGCCAATAAAAGTTTGAGTTCTGGCATTAAAGTAATACCAACATTGAGAGTGTTTGCAGGGTTGGTGAGGAGATCCCAGACAGCAGTTATTCCACAGAAGCCAAGGGTCCCGATAAATCTCACTTACAGGTACAATCAACTCACTTCATAAAACGTGCATTTAGGCATGCTGCGAATTATGAATTGTTTAGATGAGCCAATTTCAAGAAAACATAAATAGGGTACATTTCCCCCTAAAGTCGAAGAAAATATATGAATAAAGAAAATTAGGTGTACCTTTAGCATTTTCTCTGATTTAGAGCTATAGCCTTTAGATTTACTGTAATGATATAAATCAACCAAATATGTAAATGTTTTTCCTTTTACTGAATTCAGAAGGCTCTAATATTGAGATAAAACCGTAATAATCATGAAGACGTTTATGGGTCTTTGTCCTGCTACTAAAATAAGCTGGAACCTTTAATGATGGTATTTTCCTATTAATAGACTCACCTCGCTCTTCTTTGTGTGCCCGTCACCGTTCACAAGCAGACACTGAAGACAAGATTTTATGATATGAGAGGATGAAAGTTTATTAGCTTCCTGCATCAATAGTTCATCTCATTGGTTACAGTGTACAGAGAGAAAAGAGATATATCCAACAGAAAAGTACTTAAGGAACGTATCGTCTTTCTGTCAGGACACTGTGAGTTAGAGGTAGAGAGTGATAACATGATCTCATTGTTGTGATAAAAAAAAAAGAAATAGTTTATACATTCTAGTGATCATCTCTAATTAATTAGAAAGTGTAAATATTACTATTTTTCTAAACTATTGGCAGATTTAGTGGTGGCTGAAGTTTCTCATGCATTTAATTTTAAACTTTACTATCATGTTATTTCAGGTCCAAATTTGCTTAAAGCGAGGAAGTGTTCAATTATTTTTATTCCAGGGTTCTCCTCTGGCCTTATAAAACACTGTATTATGTTAACACTGAACTTGTTGAAAACAAAAGGGTCACACATTGTTCTGCTTGGAACATAATGCCAATGTAATTCATCTCCCCGCATGTCGATGAGTGAACGGCTGAAATAGAAATGCAAAAAGAATCTAGTAAAACAATAGAGGGCGAGAATTTTTATCCTGAGGAAATGCAAGAGAATAACCATGACCTTGTACATGGCAGCATTTCGTTTGTGCCATATCCGTATGACCTCACCCAACTCACTCGTTTTCCATGTTCAGGTTGCCCGAGACTCATTTTGCTTTGTTTTTCATTAAATCTCTCAATTACACACACATGTTTCTGAACACTGTTATTGGCATCTGTCACCTCTGTCATGCGTCTGGGATTAGCTGCAGTCATGCACTTGAGCAGAGTGCATTCTGGGTACGGCTCTCCATGGTGAATTGTGAAGTGGTTAATAACTAATATTCACTGCTATTTTCTCAGCCAGGCTGCTTTCCCTAATTGTTTTTTACAGTTGGATTGGGAATATTGATTTATTCTCTCTGTCTACACTAATTGTGTACATGCTTTGGATGGAAACCTAGCAGTAGTATTTTATCAACTGTATCATGGTAAATTAGATGTAGAAGATTAGGCACAGATTCAGGGTGAAAGATTAGCATTTAAAGAGGAAAAGTAAAAGATTTAAACTAACAGGATAATCAAGGAGTTTGTTCGCTTATTATTCTGGTGTTTGTCGACGTTGCAGAGTACAACATCTTGTGCTTAATTAAATCCTGGAATAATTTTAAACAATACAACGGTACTTTACAAGTATATACCCAAATTGAAAACAGAAATGAGGACTTCCATAAACCAGGAGAAATAATTGGAGCATTATTTACTGGGTTGCAATTCAGAGGACGTTTACACAACATTGTTTTCAACTAAAAACGGAAAACTTTGGCTATTCATTTACACAACAATGGCGTTTTGGGGGCCTAGAAATGCAAACTTTTGAAAAACTTACTATATTATACTATATCAGTGTCATGAAGTCTTGTTTGCCATTGGCCTGGTTTCACAGACAGGGTTTAGATTAAGCCAGGATTAGGCCTTAGTTCAATAAGGACATTTAAGTAGCCTTTATAAATGTTCTGTAGGGAAAAAAAACATTACTATTGTGCATCTTGAGACAAAACAATGGCACTGATGTATTTTAGGATATGTCACTGCAAGTTACTTTCAGTTAAAACAGCTTAAACATGCATTTCAGGCTTAAGCTTTGTCTGTGAAACCAGGTTGCTTAAAACAAGAAAAAATATCAGCCAATGGGGTAAGAAAAGTAATCTTGTTTTTCCTTTGAGTTAAGTTTTTGACCCCATTGGCAGATGGGTTTTTTTTTGTGTGTGTTTTTTTTTAGCTTAAACTTTTTAATACATTTTTCAGAAATCAAGACTTAACGTGTTATGTAATTTTTCTTCTCAAATAACTGTATCTTGATTTGTTTAGATATTAGCGATGGAAAACAAGACAAAAATACTAAGAAAATATATTTTTTGCTGTGTTGTACATTAGCCATAGGCTTTTTTTATAGTGAAATCTTGCTGCCCTAGATTGTTTAAAGGGTTAGTTCACCCAAAAATGAAAATTATGTCATATAAAATATTATGTTGGTGGAGCTTGAGTTTGTTGTCCAGCCCTATTTGTCTAAAACGCAAGAGGCGTCTACTCTCACCTAAGCTTACGCTACTACATCCATGTCATGTGTGGGGTCAGAGGTCACTCTTCTTCCGGAACTCGACTCTCGTATGGCCGTTACCAGAAGCCAGTGTTTATATTTCACTGTTATTATATGTTATTATACAGTTGTATTATAAAGTTATAAATATGGATATTTTTCTTACAGCTTTGCTTCAGAAGGCCTTTATTACCCCCCTGCAGCCGTATGGATTTCCTTTATAATGGATGGATGTACTTTTTTGTGCTTCAAAATCTAAGTTACCATTCACTCCCATTATAAAGCTTGGAAAAGTCAGGATATTTTTTTATATAACTCCGATTATGTTTGGCTTAAAGAAGTCATATACACCTAGGATGGCTTGAGGGTGAGTAAATTATGGAATAATTTTCCTTTTTGTGTGTACTAACCCTTTAAGTGGTTGCTGGCTAGGTGGTTTAACTCTGCAACCATTAAAATTGTCCAACATAACTAGCTTGACCAGGCTGGGGGACCAGCCGACCATCTTAGGGTTGCACACTGTAATGTAGCGTACACAACGTAGAGTCCTACATGACTCTCTTTGGCTCTCATCTAGCTCAAGGAGACAATGGCTTCTTAATTTAGGAGGACCTGGCTGATAAGCTCTGGAAAATAGAAGTTACCCAGCAGAATCTCATTTGAAAAGTGAGCATGACAGAAGACAAGGGTCTGGATATCTTTGTCTAGCCCCTTCAGCTGGAGAAAATGTATGTTCAGCAGAAGTACTCCCTCCACTGTAGAAACCGTCAAGTTTTAAATGTCTTCCTCTCCGTAACGACGTTATTCAGTAGCACGTCATTTGCTGCCAGTGACATTTTCTTTGAAGTCATAAAGGCTGGCACAGTCATAAAAGCGCTGAGAGTGACCATTTTCAGCATGCCCGGTGAATTATATCTTTTATTTAAGGTCTCGATTAACTGGTGTCACATTTTTCCCTGAACTAATCAATTTTCATGATACGAGACGCATATAATTCTGGAAAATGTTGGAGTCCCTCTTGCACACCGCTGCCAGTCATGGGATAGAACCAAAGTGTGGTTATTTTCCACAGTGGCATTTGAGATACTGCTCCACTGTAATATAAAATCACTAGTACGTTTATTTTGGAAGCTTCTGATGTGGATCTGCCCATAGAAACAGCCAATGCAATACAGAAAGCTCTTATTAAGTTCAGTCCCTAAATAAAGATTTTGTATCTTGTTTTGTCTTTACACTTTCTTTGCCAGTTCCTGTGCCACCAATTAATGGCAGTTCATTAGCATATTGACGAGAATTTAAAAGTCAGTTGAGGCAGAGAATATGCAGCATAAAGGCCGGTGGATTGGGTAGGTGTTAAATTTAAAATTTTCCCTTATGTTATCCTTTTTGTCCATCTGTCTGCTTTGAAATGTTAAAATTTACTCCAAGTAATTTGCATTGAGCCAAGAGGTGAATGTATGACGACCAAGACTTTTGTTATACAGTTTTATGTTTTGTTTTTTGGATTATTTTGTGCAAATGGAGAGACCAGAATTATTGTGTTTAGCATTCATTATGCAAAGTTGCTGTCACAGTCATCGTCTGCACCAGTCTGTCTTTGTCTGCACTACACTTCCCAGAATCTTCCTTGTCTCCACACCTGAACTCACTGCCTCAATTACCCACCTGTTCATCGTCTTCATTATCCATGTCACCTGTCCTCACCTCGTTATTTTTCGTTTGTATCTGTATTTAGTTTCCTTCTGCGCAGTCTGTCCTTGTCGGGCTCGTTTATGTAAGGTGTGTGTAGTGTTATCCTGCCTGTATCTGTTCACAACGTTATTGGAAGTAAAAGTAATTTGTATTGGAACCTTTGTGCCTCACCTTCTTCTTCTGCCAACACCACACCCATGACACTTGCAGGAGATACAGTCCCTAAAGTTTAATTTGGCAAAGGTTTCAAAAGTATTGGCAATATGACTATGAAAATTAATTTGCATTTGACAAACATGTAAACAGTTAAAGTAAGAAATTATAAATAGTCAAAATAGTCTTTCCAAGACTGATGATATGTCCAGCATATAATTTCCAAATATTTCAGTTCCTTTCAAATGTATTTATGTTGTTTTGTATGTTATCTGCTGAACATATATTTCACAATATCATTGTTCCAACTTCAGAATGATAGAACAAAATGGTCTTCTCGGTCTTTTCATGATATGTATGTGATTTCAGATGCTCTATTTCTGTGTGTGGAGAAAATTTTTTTTAATATTAATTTATGTTAAATGATTCATGGTCCTTGTGGAAACAATCTTGGCTCTGGATCCGGAAGGCGATTGCTAATTTGTGACCTCTGGTTTAGCTGGTCAACCTAACTCAACTATAAAAATGTCCCATTTCAAATAAATCCTCATACATGAATCTTGTTCACAGCTGAAGCATATTCTAACATGAGAACCAGTATGAAGATCTTTTATCATAAATGACACTGTAAATGAGCTTCCAAAATTAACAACACATAGAGGAGGCCGTATTTCACATATTTCGACTCTACAGTGAAACCTTTTGACGTTTTTTTCCAATTGCCAACGGCAGAGAATCACTTCAAATAAAGTACAGAGACAGTAAGTACCTTTCATTAAATCAGGGACTTTAAGCTTGAAGAATCTCAGACTCTCAAATGCATTTCTGAGTTAATAAGTCCGTCTTGGTAAAAGTTATGACGTCGTCTGATATGATCAACCATGAAGTACATTACAAAGGTAATGTGAGTGCAGGAACGGTCTCTCTGAGCAGAGTGTATATTTTCATTATCAAAAACATTGAGCCATTTATCCCAAGAAGTCAGAATAATCATTAATAGGCCGGAATTTATGATGCCAGATCCTCAACTAATGTGAAAGACTCCAGGTGTTACTAATAGCTGTACGGAAATGTGTGCCGGGGTCTACGGCTAAAACGGAGGTAATAGAGGCGCTCTTAATCTCCACCGAAGAAGAGCCATTTCACTGACACATTGATTGGATTTTGAGGACCTTAACCGAGGACTATGGGAAAGCGTGTTTAAATGGCGATGAATGGGGTGACTTTTAAAGTCATGTGTTTTTTTGCACTTAGAAAAGCATTAAACCTACTTTAAAATTATTTAGTGTTGTAGAAA
Organism: Meda fulgida; assembly: GCA_030578275.1. Taxonomy (NCBI): domain Eukaryota; kingdom Metazoa; phylum Chordata; class Actinopteri; order Cypriniformes; family Leuciscidae; genus Meda; species Meda fulgida. Next base: position 3,938,188 of record CM060627.1, on the reverse strand, counting down.
GCGTAGGAAGGACACTTATGTGAATGGTGACTGAAGTTCAAATCCAACTTGGGTCAAGGATGGTGTTTTCGCTCCTAATAGAATCCGCATTTTTGAATTAATCATTTTTGTTTCAAATATGATTCAGTGATTCGCTGATAAATTATTCGCTTCTTCTCCATATGTATGCGAGACTCATTCCATTCCTAAATTAATCAGTGTTTTTGACCTAATCAATTCAGTTGCGGGAATGATTCAGTGATTCACTCTTTAAAACAGTCACTTGTTTATTTCTTACTGTATAATGAATCCACATTTTTATTTGTATTAATAAATTTGGTTTTGTGAATGATTCAATGAATTCACAGTCACTTGTTTGGTTTCTGAATAAATCAATGTTGTTCAACAAATCAATTGAGTTAATGAATCAGTGACTCTCTTATAAAGAAAGTCACCTTTTGGTACCTGGCATTACTAGCTTACATAAGCTATAAAAAAGGTCACTGAAAATCTCCATCATTAATGCAAAAGGTGTTTTTAATTACTCAGTGTCTGTATAAAGAGAATATGTTTTATTTGTTGTATGTTTGAAGCGAACAAATGATTCAGAACCCATCAGATGCCAGTCAATCCTGCACGAGGGATCATACTATCACTTCAACATAAATGCACATAACTCATTTCTAAAGGAGTATTAAATAAAAATATGGCATGTTATTGTATAAAAATCCATTCAATCAAGTGATATGTGTTGCATGTTGCAGGTATGAATCATAACTGAAGCACATGGATGCACAGGCTCGATAAACCATTGATTAATTCTCCACTTGACAAGAGGTCACATTAAATTCACAGTCCCATAATTAGATAATTATCCAACTTATTATTTATTTCTTGTGGAGTAAGAGCTCGAAAAGGTGTGGATTGATCAATGTAGGTCACCAATATTAGTTTGGTGTCACATGAATCATGAGTATCAAAAAGAGCTGTGGTAGTCTGCCGTCAAAAGGCCGAGTTCACATGCTTGACTACCTCCCTACTTGACAGAGTTAATAATCTGCACTGGTTATGTGACCTTTGGCCATTTTAAATTAAATTAGTAAGGACATGGTTTCTGCATGGTCAGGGAATTGTTCCAGTCTATTATTTGTTAAGGTTTAACAAAAATGGAGGTTGATTAAAGACAAACAAAAAGAGCTATTGTGAACTATATGTTAAATGCATGTTTAGTGAACAGTTTCTTTTAGTTGCATTGCAATATTTCAACTTAGACTTCATGAAAATGTAGCTGCTTCTCTTGTGTTCCACAGAGAGAAAAAAACAGCAGCATTTGGGTTTGGACTGACATGAGGGTGAGCAAATAATGAGAATTTCAATTTTTTTCTAAAGTGTGAGATATGACTGTAAAGCACCAACCGTGCCTCAAAACAACTGAAACCTTTTGAGAGTAGCAGCATCGTTACAACAAACTTAATGATACGACAACAAAGGCCTTGAATATTAGGATGAGGCAGATGGATCTTGTGCACCTGTGGCTGGAGAACCATCATGAGTCGTAATCAGAACTTCTCTGTGAGGAAAGTCACGGGGACAGTTTTGGAAAGCTTGAACTAGATGAAAGGGAACACTGCGCTTCAGGATCAAACGCCAGGGCTCTAGTCTCGGCCTGTGTTTGTACTAGGAATGCATATATACTGCATAGCATTTAGATCTGGAGCCTTTGTAGAGTTCGAGGCCACAGACGCGACTCTTATTATGCACTAGTGCAGCAACAAACCTGCCCCTTCTTCCGACTGCCCCGAATCCTCAAAGGCGAAGCAAAGACCAAAGGCAAATTCAAATAAAAACAGACACAGCACAAAGGCGTACAGCAGCACACATTGTTTGTATTCATAATACATTAAATGTCATATGATGGTAGTGTGGGTAATTGATCTGAATGAATTTCTCTTCAATCAGTGTTTGAAGTGAAAGACAATACTATATTCTTAAAAGAAAAATTATATCTATCTATCTATCTATCTGAAAGTATTTATTTATTTATATACATATATATATATATATATATATATATATATATATATTTTTTTTTTTTTTTTTTTTTTTTACAGAATGGATTACCTATTTTGAATTTCCTTGAATTTTGAATTGTCAGTTTAATTCAAATTCATCTTGTGGAGTGGCTAATTCACACTTATGAGTTCAAAACAAATTCTGCCAAACCCTGGCCAGTAGGTCTGCGAGAATAATTCTCACTGCTGTGAATATTTCCCACTGTCCATTAAGTATGGCTTGGTGGTTTAATCATGGTTGGTATCATTCTGTTTGAGTGTGCCATGCAAAGTGTGTCTGACAGGGTGCATTATTTGTCTGTGGAGGAATCTTCGGAGTAGACAGCCAAATTCACATCTCACTGGAGAGCAAATGAGGCCCACCTTCATTGAATCTCCAGTAGCATAAGCTCTTGACGTAACTTTTTTTTCCTCCAATGCTCTGTCGTTCCAGATCGCAGTCTCTTGTCATCTTCGGGCGAGTGTGTCAGCGGAAGCAACAATGGAGGGTTTCTGTACTTCTGCGGCATGTTAAAGATGCCCCGTCGCCATGGCAAGCCGAGCGTGGATACCGGCTGAAATAAATGATGCCGCGGCTTACCTGTCGGAAAGAGTGATTCGACGCGTCGGACTGTTGCAGTCGGCATGGTGACAGGCAGGCCCATCATGCTCTAGTAATGGGGTCAAACAGGAAGACGGGAATTTGATGCCCGGTGAGGCCACAGGGCCGTGCCCTTGTTGAGCAGTACGAGCGGCCCGATGGAGTCAGCCTGACCTGTTTATTACCGTGTTTTTCTGCTTCGCTGCAAACCAGTAATGATTGTCACACTGTTTGATTGACAGTAGCTCTCTCCCCTCGCTCGCTCACTGGATCCAACTTGAAAGTGGTTGATGGTGGACGAATTGTGCCTGTTGACCCATCGCCATGCCCCACCAAGGGTTCAATTTACCTCCCCTGACAGGCAAATGATAAGTTGCAGCCCCACACGTTCTCAGCACCCTACCTCGCACTCAGGAAAACACACTGCCATCGGAGTTAGAACCGATTCCAGGGCCTTTAATTAGCCTGGCAGTTTTACTTGACTGAACAAGTTCAAAAAGCTAATGATGTTTACATACATGATCTACAAGTCTAAACAACACGCCTGTTTTCAATTAAGAAAAAGATTAGTGCCTTGAACATCCATATTTACAACTAGAGAAAAACAAGAGCATAAATGTTGGAATCTTACTCTGAAGCAGTTCTTAGTTTAGTGCTCTTACATACAGTAGAATCCAAACGTCTGAATGTGGGATTGTATTCCATTTAAACTTGAACATTTGGAAATGATATAATGCTGGTAATTTGGCTTGAACAAACTTTTTATTTTGCAGCTACAAAATAAGATTTTTCAGTGCTACAATATATCAGTTTAAAAAGAACACAGCAGCAGTCTTGTATTTGGCAAGAATTATAGTAAACCATAATGGTTAAAGGGGTAATTCACCAAGAACTGCACAGAAGTCCAGCACATTACATTTCCAGATGGACGTCTAATAGTGTATTCAGTTTTTTTGGGGAACCTTGGCAATAACTCAAACTGCAAAGTCATTAGGAAAGAAATTCAACAACACCGTGAGTGTGTGTCTGCCTGAGAGTTTAGGTTCCAGACTTCACATTGTTCTCAGCAAGTACTTTATTATTAAGGTTACCTTGTGCCTTCCTGCAAATGAGATTGACAAATATGGGTCAGGCAGTTTTATTCATTCAGGAAGAGTGAAAAGCTTTTGCAGTATGGAAGGTAATATGTTCTTAACCGTAATGGCCACAGATGCTTCTGAACAAAACCTCAATGAATCAACCAGCTGGTCAAGAAGTTATTAAATTAAAGAGTCTGCTATGTAAATGTGACATTAAAGCCTTAATGATTTACAAAAGCTATGTCAAATGATTTGCCATATGTAGAAACTAGGTGAAATTAAGTCCTTGGTTTAGATAGAAAGTAAAAAAAAAGAAGAAAAAAAAGAAAAGAAAAGAAAAGAAAAGTGGAATATCCAGTTACAAGCATTATTTATTTCATTATTTAAATGGAAATGTGGATATCTCTGACTTTTGGAGCTCACTTTATATCTATGTGTATCACATAGAGTTATGGTTATAAATGGCTCTTTGGAAAACGTCACGGCCAGGGAAAAACCACCAGATCCAAAGAAAGATCACAGCGTTCTCTCTTTCTTAGATCAGAAAAGATGTCCAACATGCTGAGTTACTTTTTCTTAAAAGAAACGCCTTGGGCAAGTTCTTCTTTAAGGATCCAAAACAGACAGATGTTTCAGAATAAAATGGCCTCAGTAGTTGCTTTGCATCACCAAGTTCAGTCATTCCAGAAACTCGCAAACACACGCAACCACCTACGCAGTCTTACACCTCCGTTTTAATTATGAAAGTGGGTGATTAGCAGCTGTCTGACAGGAAGGACTGCGCCAGATCTCTGTGGCTACGAGCAGATCGTGGTGATGGCTGTGGCGCTGGATGTGTGCTAACTTGCAGAGGCACAGATGCTTGTTCCTTAAATAGCATTATATGCTAATTAATCCGTCCAGTGGCTCTCACTGTCAGTCACACTGCTGGCACGGCGAGCCTTTGTTAACGGCGTGCCAAGCTGATGTGGTGGTCTTTTGAGTTTCGAGCTCTTCAAATATAGTATTTAGGTCTCAGTATGAACTACATTTTAATGTAGATTGTAGATTATATTGAGTAAAATGGTTACAGTTACAATGGTTACAATTTTGCTTATGGCTGCTAACTTGCTAACTACTTGCCAAATAAATAAATGGACATAAAATATTGATTTGAGTTAATGTATTGTGTGAGACAAAAGAGGCTGCTAAGGCATAGAACGACATTTTTACATTTTCTGATTAAAACGTAAGTGGTACTGCCTATGTAAAACTCACCACCACATAATGTAACGTATTATGGGTGGTTGCCAGGGTGTCGCTATGCAGTTGCTAAAGTGTTCTGAATGTTTAACACATTGCTATGTGGTTTTTATGGTGTTGTAGAGTGGCTTAGGGTTTTCTGGGTAATATATATATATATATATATATATATATATATATATATATATATATATATATATATATATATATTTTACAAATATCTTTGATGGTGGAATGATATCTAGAAAGAATATGTTCACCCTGCTGTGAGCGCTCTCAGAAGCTGCCAAAAGAGTGTTTAGCTCCTCCGTCCAAAGGTAATGTAGAAAAGAAAGTAAGCAAATCCTGCTTTCTGTGTTTGACTGTTCCCTAATACCTACACAATAACCCCGTGGGGTATACTCGGGCACAAAGTTGTTTTGCTAGTGAAAAAGCAAAGCGGTCCCCGAGGGCTCCTCATCGCATAAACGCCTGTCTGCAACCCCTCGGGAACAACTCCCAATCATCAGGGGTCTCAAGCACGACAGCCAATCACAGCCACCCTATTTTTACTCTCCACCTCTTATTTTCATACTGTGTGGGGTCAACAGACAACAGCTGAGGGATTTTTTAGTTGTTTTCCCTGTGTAACTTGAGTCAATCTTTTTTTTTGTAATACGCATATGATGCAGTGTGCTTAAACAGTTTAAACTACAATATAGGAACATTTTATTGCTCAGAGGTTGCTCTTTCAAAGCTCAGAAGACTTATGAAGTCTTCTAAAGGAGTTATGCTATATCAGATGTTTCTTCTAAAAGTCATTAGAAGCATAGAGCTATAAAAGTGGATTGCACAGCATGATAAATGTTTGAGTTAATATTGAGATATCTATCCTTTGATTTCACACAGATCGGAGCACAGTTTGAGACGTTGTTGAGATCTTTTCTGAATCTATAGAGACAAAGGTGATTAGCAATTAATCTCATTGCTGTCTAGAAGAAACAATTAAGATAGCCATTTATTTTATCTCCTATGAGAAAACGTTGTTATTCTTTACAGTTTCTGTCATTAGCATTGCATTCAGTGCATTGCACCATAATATGTATTGTACTGTAATGGACAGTGTGAACCGAACATAAACCTACCTCGATGTTGACATAATGCCAAAGAGCTTTGAAAAGTATTCTCTCAGCTATAGCACTAAATATCTCTCTTCCTTCCCTCTCCCTCCTTTCTCAGGTCTAGCTGCTGGACTATATCGCCACTTCATCACCCTTTTTGGCAGATGAGAACGCAGAGTTATTAATAATTTTGTCTGTGTGCTACAGATGTTCCACAAATGAACAGGGCTGCGTTGAGTTCTCATGACACCGGGGCGCCTCAGGTGCTGAGCGCAGACCCAAATATGTCTCCCTCCCCCAGTACTGTCTCACCCCTCTGTAAATGAATGGAACAGGAAGAGCTGAGGTGAGGACAGGAAAACAGACACGCCCACACACCCTCAACTCCTGAACGATTGAGAAAAAGATGGATTGGGTGGGAGTGAGTGCAGGATAGAGTTGTGTGGTTGACCACATCCTTCCTCTGTCAGTTCAGGTTTTCGAAAACCTCAGTTTAACGTTCATCAGATGTTCTTCCGATATGATCAGTGCATTTACATTTACAAACACGTTTATCCTGAGCAACTGTATTCACGGTAAAGTTTTAGCATTCTTTGCATTGAACCCTTGACCTTGGCATTGCTGGCATTGTGCTCTTACGAATTAATTAAAAAATAGCTTTGAATGTCCTGAAACAAATAATGGTGTTAAAGTTTATGGTTTAAAAGAAGTGCAAGTCAGTGGAGAACTTTAACTTTGATCTAAATTTTCATAAACTGAAATACTCTCATAGTATAATCTTTATGTATACACTTAAAAGGCTGCAAACCTTTCCAATTCTGGCAAAGTGTATAGAAGAGTAAAAAGAAGTATGATATACTGTATAGGACATATTTCTTAAAATATATATTATACATATATCTTCATGGATAGATAGATAGATAGATAGATTATAGTCAAGAAGTATTGACATAACTATGTTTAGATGTGTGCAAACATAGTGTGCAAAAGAATACGATGATAGATTTCAATAAAGTGGTAATTACATATAAACAGGAACTTGTTAACTATTATATTTGTCAAACACACTCTTAAATAATAAATGATTAAAATGTTTATCCCAAAGAGAACAGTAGTGAAAGGGCATGGTGAAAAGTGAGTGGGATGGAGAAACAGAGAGATGGAGAGAAAGTGCTAACTATCCGAGTAAGAAAAGCATTGAAAGACATAAAATATGACTTTTCCGTGAGGAGTGTGTGTATGTGTGGGAATTTGGGCCCAGCTGTGGCACACATGACTGAAGAGATTCTTATCCCGGGCCTCATGTTTCACAATGACCTCCACTTCCGTTGTGCCCCTCACTGCCCCGCTCAGCTCTGCGCCAAGCTGTAGCCGCTGTTAAAAAAGGCCTTTCTGAGAGCGGCAGACCCATGAAGAGGTGCTGGTGTGTCAAACATCTGTTTTATCCATTACTGTGAGACTGCAGCCCTGCAGAGTGCAGAAGACACAGAGAAGCATCCATAAATCTTTGGCCTCTGGTGGAAACATATTTTCCACACACTCCTCCTCCTCCTCCTTCCTCATTCTCAATTGCTAACACTGCCTTCATCCCACATCCCTCCATTATTTAATCTAAGAGCCGTTCACACATGCAGAGATTTGATGCAGCAAAACAACCAAAAATCATTGATTTTTTTACAGTTGGTGATTTCGAGCAACATAAACGATAGTGATTATTGACAATGTGCAGATGAGTGTGTTCAGCAGTGCAACAGTGTGCATGCAAATAAGACACATTGTGTAAATGTTAATATGTTATTTTGTGGAAGTGTTGAGATGTATAAAAAATATTCGGAGTGCTTTGGGATATTCAGTTACATAATTAAGAATGACATAAGGCTTTTACAGAAGTATATGCACTATATCTTTGAAGAACCACAATGGTAGCTTTCTTTTGCTATAAAATGGGAATATATTTTAATCTGATTAAAGTCTAAATTGATCAGAAGTGACTGTAAAGACATGTGACATTGAAGACTGGAGTTATGATGCTAAAAAAAATCTGCTTTACATCACAGGAATAAACTACATATTAAAATATATTCAAATAGAAAACTATTTTATATTGGAACAATATTTAACATTATTACGGTTTTTTTTTTATTTTATTTTTTTATCAAAACTGCAGGCTTGGTGAGAATAAGAGACTTCTTTCAAAAACATATATATGACCATGGAATACAGTTTCCATTTGTTTGTATCATGATTCCATAACAATGAATCAAGCAAAATAAGACCAGACAAGAGTTTTTAAAAGAGTAAATAGTGTAAATTTTGAGTTAATGTTGTTACTGACAGTTGTGTAGTTGGATTGGTATCTTATGTGGGTATTTTTTTATTTTATTTGATCATGTCTATATCCTCAAACAGTCTGTAGTTTAAAAGAATAAATTATGCACTTTTATGGATGCTCGGTCTCTCTGCTATTTGATGTTGTTGTAAGTTGGTTGAAGACATCAGGCTGAAATCTATGTTTGCATTGATATAAAGCTCTTAATTGTTTCTAGACAATCAAATGATTTTTTTTCTGGCATTCTCTTTTATCTGGCAGTAGACAGTACTATATTGAAGGCATAGGGATATGAAAGACAGGCCAAATAAAGGAAACAACGTCCAAGGTTTGTTAAATATTTCATAATAACTAGATAATTCATTTACAAAAAGACATTCATTTTCCTCCTGTATAATGGCGCACTCATCTAAATTGGAGAGCATGAGCTCAAACTTTTGAAAAATTCAAATATTTGCATCAATTTTTAAAAGGGGTTTATATCTAATGAATTTAGATTTAATTTGGCATGGCATAAAATCCATTTGTACCGCTTTTAATTAAGAATGCAGTCCATGCAATTAGAATTATGGGTAGAGCCTTCATCAGCAGGTCCTGGGAGAACCGCAGTCGGAAAAATTATGTTAATGCTTTACACTGAAAACACTCCGAATGGAGGGCAGCTTTTTTCTCATCTCTTGCAGACAATGAGGTGCTGCCGAAAGCTTCCTCTTAAGCCTCTTTCTGAACGCAACATTTGAAGCGTGTTTATTCTTTTGTTTACAACAACCCGGCACATGGTACATATGTCTGAAGTGTGTACAGATCTGAGTTTGTGTGTGACGTTAATGTGTGTTTAAGTGTTGTTTTACAAAATGCAGTGACAGTGAGGCAGAGTGCTGTGTTATTTATAAAGGGCTGAGCAGTTCTTCAAGGCCTTGGCTCTCTTCATCTCGGACTAATGAATCTTTAAGCCCAGAAAGAGTGAAAAGAGGAATAACACTGCAGTTTGCACCCTGCTGTGAGAGCCATTATTACACATAATTCTAAACAGTGCAACCCATTTTAATTATAATGAAGTTTCAGAGCAAACTTCAGTCAAATTAAGTTTCTTATCACAAGATACAAGATTTAAAAGCTTCATGCACTTTGTGGTTTGTGCACTTAATAAAGCAGTTTAAAGATTTCATGTGTAAATGTTTTTACATCTCATTTTAACATGCTTCAGTGGTGTATATGTTTCACATAAGTTAAGAAATGTTGCAAAAAACATTTTTCCCTCAGTATCTATATGTACAGTACATGCAACATAAACAAATTGTAAAATACAACAGTCATTTTATTACGCTCAAATTGGTAGATTTACATAAAAATAATGACTGTCATCTATTTGTGTTTATAAAAAATCCTGTTGATTAATTTACATACAAAAAAAATTATAAAAGGGTGCATGGCACACTACTGAATTTACTTTAGGGTATAAAAGGTATTGAAAAAAAATTACAGTTTCCAACTGTTTCTTAGTACCGCGCATGTGTTAAAAACATCCAGCACGTAGTGGAATCTAATCTACTACTTCATCTGCAGTGAGGGCCGACTCGATTTGTTTAGCGACCGTTTCTGCATGTTTTACAGTAGGCGGCGACAAGTTACTGTGTTTATGAGTGAGTCAATGAACCATTCATTCAACCGATTCGCTGATTTATCCAGGAATGAAACCAATTGAGTCGGTCATTGTATAATTCACTCAACCGATTCATTCTTTCAAACACTGATTCATACACCTATAACAGTGTATGTTGCTTGGTTGTTGTTGGTGGAGCAAAAACAGACAATAATTGGGAATTTTGCACCAATTATATAAGTTAATTAACATTAACTTCTTTGTTTATTGAAGTGTTATATATGGGACAGTTATGGCCTAATGGTTGAAGAATAAGAAGGTTGGGGGTCCGATTCTCAGGAAAGTACTGAGGTGCTCTTGAGCAAGGCAAGGGCCCCAAACCCCCTATTTACCCTGGGCGTCGCAGCAAAAAACTTGGATGGGTTAAATGCACTCAGACAAATTCTGAGTATGGTTACCATACTTGGCTGTCACAGCATGTCAGTTAATAGAGGAGGACATTGGACATATATATAACAAATATATCACGTTTTACTGTTGTTTTTAATATAAGAAATTACCACATTTTACCTTTCAACCTTCCCTTCTTTGTTTGGTGCTAATTAATTTTTACAGGTATTTTAAAAGTCCTTGCATATATAAACCTTCAGTGTAACTGACTTTGAGTCTTTCATCTGTTGTATTCATGAATGCACATGAACCACTGGTGGACTTCAGACCTCCGTACAAACTTTGACATCAAGCACAAGTTCAATTTGCCTTCATGCATGTTGATACAGCCTGCAATAAATTGATTGTAATTCTTTCAGCTCATTCGGACTACTTCAAAGCAAACCAAGAGAAGAGATATGCAATTAGTGACTGAATTATGAAACCAGTCGACCTGTACACTTGTAACACTGTATGTATAGTATATATAGAACATAAAACTGTGCTCTTTTTACTGTACAATGTGGGTTGTTTCTTTCTGATATTTCAAACTACTGTCATTGTCATAACATAATCCAGTTAGTTGTGATGCCTTCAAAGGGTTAGAGTGACCTCTTTTTAATGTATTTTATGTCTCTAGCCCTTTGTTTGGTATAAGGGGTGGCCAAGTAGTTTTGTACAAGCACCCACATATTTTTTTTTTATATTTTGTATTTGCAATTGCATAAAACCATATTAATATTTTTAACTTAACATTCAGATTGTATCACATGAAGTACATTTTAGGTTACCTTGTATTTTTACAGTGTGGTCACTGAGCTTAATCAACGATAATGGTGCGTTCCATTCCATGTCGGATGTAGGATATTCCTTCAACTTTTGTGGATAACATACAAGGAAACAAATTGGAAATGCTACTTTTAGTTTTTGCAGGTGTTTGATTGTTAACACAGAAACTAGCACAGGTGTACAGAGATGTTTCATTTCCCAAGTTTTCACACCTGTGTCTGCAAATATTTGCTGAACAGGTTTTTTTTTTAATGTTATGTAGGAACTTTGAGTTATTGATGCAGTTTATATGCTTAAAAATAAATGTTTATCATTAACTGTGTACATCTTTCTGGGTGCCACCATGTTCGTTTGATGTCATGCTCCTGCATCTTGGTCAAATCAGAGTTACTAGTTTCCAAGTTGAAAGTCCCACTGGCGCTTGATTGCACTTCCATGTAGGAAGTTGGAAATGCCACCTTTCCAAGTTGAATGTGCATAAGCACAAATCTTGCATTATGGCTCTGATTGAAACAGAACTACACCTGGACGAAGTTCCTATTCCATTCTGTGAAAGTCATCTCTACAGTAGAGTGGCCTACTCCTCCTCCCAGCATGACAGAAGCCCATTTTCCCTTCATTTCACTGCTTCGCTGTTGGTGGCTTCCAACTTTTGAGTCATGGCTTTAATGGGAATGGCATCTGGCTGAATCTCCGCTCCCTCCTGAACGCCCACGCCGAACTGACGTGCAGGAACACTCTTCCTATTTCCATTAAAGTTAATTTAACCTCTGCACACACATACAGCAAGTTTAAAAACCACAGTATTCACTCCCTTAAACACACTCTGATGTAGGTTTGATGTTTCTCAGGAGTGGAGAGCTACGTGGTGTGTTTGGGGGGCTTGAGCGAATATACAGGTTTGCTCTGGGAAACATGGTTTTCATTGGCAGCACTTGAGAAATAAATAAGCGGAAACCCAAAAGAGTCCAGTGGACATGCATTAAAAAGTAATGTGAGTGCCCTCTTGTGCATTCTGTGGGGAAATTAGCTCCAGGGTTTAATATGAAGTCAGAGTACTAGAGTATTACTAGACCATTATCAAGACATTCTCAACACTCACTCTGTCATTTCCTACGAGACTAATTTGTCTCTTTAAAATGGATCGTATAAAAGTGTACATTGTGCAGGGTGGATTATTAAATGGATGATGAGAGGATGAATTGTCTGATTGTTAGATTTTCTAATAAAGCACTAGTAATATACCACTATGTTACATCAACTTAAACATGTCTGGAAAAATTATACTGCAATCACACAGGAAATATTAGTCAGCTATTAAACTTTTAATGTGATGTGTAATATTTTCAGTGTTAAAATATGTTCATTTATAATTTACAGAGACAGATATAATCAAGTTGTAGCTTGATTTCCTTCCAAAAAGTGTAAAAAACATATCATTGTTTGTATGGGCACCAAACACAAAGACTCAACCAATGGCATGCATTTGAGGCGGTACTATCTGTTTGACAAATTGCTGACAGAAGAGTGTTTGAGAAAACAGATTTTACTTTTGCAATTCAGCTAAATAAAATAGATTCAGCATATATTAAACACAATAGCTTTGAAAGAACCTGATTTCCTGATTTGGCAACTATGGATAACCAGAAGTTAGCGACTGTTTTGTAGCATTTCTGACTGGATTGATAGCCAGAGTGCATAATTCTGATCTTTAAATCCGTGTCTCTGGTTCTGTATGATAAATGTCAACAAAGGATTACAGATTGAAAGCCCGTCTGGGTGAAGGAGACTTTAGAAGCGACGCTTTACCCAGGAGAGTGCTAATACTCCACAGACAAATGTAAAAGATTTACTGTGCTTGAGCATCTAACACAATTTCTCTGCTTTCCTCATTTGGATCCAATTGACACATTTGGAATTCCTTTTATACTAATGAAATGCTTTCAATTTCTCTTTCTGTATGAAATGACCTCACATACAGAAGAGATTTCATTCGTTTGAGTAACAGAGTACTTGAATGTGTATGTATGTATGTGTGTGGCTGTTTCAGAATAATTGTTGTGGGAGAAGGGCCACATATTGATTGTGGATTGAACAAATAGTTCATTTTATCAGGCCTGACTGTCCCCATTCTTCTTCATGCTAAATAATGAATAAGCCCATCCGTCAATGTTTCAAGGTATTTATTGCGGTTTCCCTTTAGCTTATATAAACCAGCGGAGGCTTTAGCCTAAAACCGCTGGGAGAATTGCTGTGATTATTCCATGAAGCTCTGGCAGGGTGTCCAATGAATAGCCTTGTTCATCATCTTTGTCCGAATTGTTTGATTTAATTCACTTTGTATTTCTATTCATATATAAGACAGTAAAGTCCTGCAAAATACATTTAGTCTTGCAGTTAAGAGTGTTTCCAGGTGAAAAAACACAAGGATGTAATGGTACAAATTGAGGTCCAGCAATGTAGAGGACATGTACAATATGAAATATTAAAGTGCTCATATTATTTTATAAGAAATGATTCATGCATAAATATATTGCACATTATTTTCCTCACATCTTTTCATACATTTCTTGGCAACCGTAAACAGTCTATAGATCCAGTGAACTCTATTTATGAAGGATCACTTGGTGATTTTTATAAATGTAATGTATTGAACATCAGGTTGCTTTTGCTACTGTTTTTATAACAACAATCATCCATGATAGGCTGTATCTTGCAGTAATATTACCATGATTAAAGGAGTTATGAATATGAACACCCCTTACCCATGAAAAAAAAGATGAAGACTCTTATCGCAATACATTATCTTAATCATATACTATTAGATTAAAGTGTTTTTGTTAGGTGCATTTATGTCAAGTTTGTTCAGGTTGCTTTTCTTTTTCATTTAACTTGGTTTCACCAAGTTGTCAACTGATTTAGCTGAATTCTGCATGAAGTGTTTAATCCATTGCCATACTAAGCTTCCCATACTACAGTCCAAGAGATTCATTATATATTCGAAGTTCTCGAATGCTTAATGTACTTGAAAAATATAGTCTTGGATCACTGTTTGAGCACTAAATAATTTCACTGATCAATATTACTGGTAATTTGACATAGAATAACATGCGGTCAAGGGCCTGAATATTTCATCAGATATGGTTGCAGAAAATGTTCAATAGACGTTTTAAAAGTAATCTCCTTGCACTTATGAGTAAAAACGCTTTTACTCCACATAACCCATTAACGGGAGTGAATTATGGATTTTTTTCCTGGATTCTGAACATCGGGCTATGAGTGTAACCAAGTAGCAATGATATTAAATATATTATACAGGGGTACACAGAGAGAATTAATGGATGTGTGTCCCACTAAATCTAGGATGAGATGGCTAAGGCTTTCCCCAGGGATTCTAAACATACTGAAGATTTCTTTGAACTTGGGTTCAAATTTAAGTTCATCCAAGAAATTAAAATTCTGTCATTATTGACAAAAATCAAGGTTTTGAGCGACATGCGCATGTAAATAATGCCAACATTTCCTTTTTTGGGCTGAACTGTTCCTTTAAGGAAAGCAGTTAAGCAGTTCATCCAAACTACACCAATGTTGGCCTGAAACTAAATGTTCCTGATCATTGTGGGGACTGGATTATTAACCCATCTGAGTTTCAGAATGCCAGTATTATTTCTGCTTAAATGGAAGTCCAATGGGCTGGTGTTCCAGACAGGATTACACTCTTATAAATTCGATCTTGATCTCATGGCACTTAGGAGTTTAACATTTTGCACATGGAAAAGATTGAGGCTTTGCTTTTAGTCAGTCTCTTGTGGCTGTGTTCAAATAACTTCCAAATCTTGACTCATCAGATTTTCAGCACCTTAAACGGTTCAGCAGACAGAACCTTGTTTGTGGCATTCAATGCACAATTATAAATTATTGCTGTGCACTTTATAGTAGAACAGCTAAAGAAATGACAAATACTGTAACACAAACTGAATCCAACTGAATTGTCAATTTTGCAATGGTTTAAATTTGATATGCAGATATTTCAATGCAATTACACAATTGCATTGAAACACATTAAATGTCTCGGAGGGAGAACAATATTGCTTGTAAAATAGTCCAATGTCCTATAAAACAAACACAATTACTTCCAGGCCTGCACACACAAATCTCAGGAATCCCAATGTAACCATTTCTTCTGCAATGTTTTTGTAAGCGATATATGAACCTAAGCCCTCTTTTTTAACTTATTTCTCAAAGAAAATTAAGATTATTGGTCTGCTGTGATTTTAGAATTGTTCTCATTTCTAAAAATGGATTGTTGGGCTGCTGAGAAGTTCTGTGTAATGTTGCAGGTCAGACGACTCTCAGATTAGATCCAGATGAACAAACATGAATCACTTCAGATGTTAAATGGTGGACTGGTGTGTAATACTAGACTGAATGAAGTGCTACTATGTTTTGTTTTTTTCTGGAGGAAGACAGAAAGAGGATTTTTGCAGAATGTTCAGACAACAACAGTAAATAGTACACTGCTGTACAGCTCCAAAAGGACCATATGACACTGTAAAAGCACTATAAAAGTAGTCCATGTGACTTTTAACATCATTTGATAGCTTTGTGTGAGGAACAGGCTAAAAGTAATTTTTCACTGAATATCTTCATTCAATCTCATCCTCCCTTCTACACATTTGAACTTATGCATCACAGTCAGTCACATCAGAACACACACACACACACACACACACAACGCCATTTGGTATCAATGAGGTCTAACATGGGGCAACGCATCAATGATCCAAAGTAAGATTATCAGTTTTAAGTCTGTTTTTCATTCAAAGCTATATGGTGTTGGAAGTTTCTAAATATAGATCAATATAATCTCATGGCAATTCGTAACAGTTACGGTGTGGCGAATTTGTGCCTAATGGATATTTTTTTTTTTTTTTACGATTTGTTTAACCCCAGTGACAGTGGACTATGTTTAGGGGTGGACTTTCATGTTTTTTTTTTTTTTTCCTAAAAACAATAAATTCATACGGAATTGCCACCTCGTAAAACAGTTGTTTAGCCATGAGATCGGGTTGTGTAGTCTACTTTGGTTGGGCTTGTTTTTGACAGATTATGAACACTGCTTATATTGCAAAGAGAAAAGATTCTTCGAAATTAATGTATGGTTTTGAAACAGTATGTCTATTAATTGAGAAGCAAGTTGATAGTATAATGCCATGAAATTCTCCCTCTCTTTCTCTGTGCCACTGCCACCCAAAGAGTAACGGCAGACAATGAAGACTTGCCACTGTCGTCAGTCATTCCGAAGGCGGCCCCGATCATCAAACTGACAGCACTGCAAGTGTGAGGCCCATAAAGAGCTAGAGAGAAGAAGAAGTGTGTTTGGGCTGGAAATACACACACTCGAGCCTCTGTCCTCCCTCGGGAGTCTTCTCATATAATCTTAGAATTAATTCTATTTGAAGTACTTAAAATAAGTAAGGTGAGGGTGTGTGGTAGAGGTATTCGCTTCTTTCCTAATGAACATACCTTGCCTTTCTCAGAGTGTCCTTGGACTGTCATCTCCAACCTTTTGAGTCTGTATCTGATTATCCAGGCAGCAATTAATCATAATTAAGCAAGTCGTAGTCTTGGAGCAGTGGAGGCGAGGTGGCAGAGGATCTGGCATACCTCCTGATCAGCCTTCTATTTTGGCAAGCAGGTACTTCGCTCGGTTCCATGATAAAGCCTGTGGTGGGGGGCATAAAGGGACATATGTGTGGGGGGGTGGGTAAAGAGTGGAGGGGGGGATTTGGACAGGCCCGTGGCTAACTCTCGTCCTCCTCACCTCCCTTTCAGTCCCTCTGGACTGCTCTGAAGCGTTGGCTATGTTGAGTTCCTGAGCGCTTGAATTCTCTTTGTCTTCCAAGAGGAAGCGCAATAAAAAAAAAAGACTCTTAGACCTGAAGGGGTTGTACGGATTTGGACAGAATGTACAATATCCCCCCCCCCCCCCCCAAGTACATCTATGAACAGATTTTTGTGACAAAGTCATACATAGAACTCCCAAACAATCCTCTAGAAATCACAATTACAAAGTAGAAGCAAATTACTAATGTTCATACTTGGGTTTAGGGATTTGAACAATAAGTATGTATCCAAACTTTGATGTGCTACGGACATAAATGATACCCAAAATTTTGTTTATTGAGTAGAGGTGTGCCATTACTTTTCTATGCTTATAATTTTCATTTTTAAAAAGGTAAAACATGCCAAAAATCCCTTAAATCCCTTAGACCTAAAGGAGGGATCCAAGCCATGTCTAGCAACCAGAAAATCATAGAGACTTGGGAATGGACTAGTTTGAGTAAGAAACCACTTAGAAACCTCTTGGCAAGATGCTAAAAATTATTCATAACACATATACTTTTAAATGTGTTTAAATTTGCATTCAATTTATAATATATATGAAACAGTTTTGTATTATTAACCAAAACTATTGCTTTTTTAAAAAAAGTAGGCCTAATAAAGTAATAAAAATGCAAAAAGCGCAAAAATACTCAAACCTAAACTAAAATTAAAAAGCAAACTGAAAAGATTAAAATATTAAAAGATAATATAAAACGTGAATAAATAATAAAAAAAATAAAAATTATATGAAAATGACTACTTAAATTAGCTGAACGAATTAACTGCAAAATGCTAAATGAAATATTGTCCTCAATCTGGAGACCAAACATGGAAAACAAATAATTTCCCTGTGAATCTCACCGCTCATCCACTGTCTTGTGGCTTTGTTGTGTTTTCCAGATGGTTTGTATTTTGCTGGTCAAAAGGTTTGGTATCGAAGGCCTGGGCTCGTGACCCTATGATGTGTTTTTCTTTTTGCAGGCAGTTTATTATTAGAAAGTGCTTTCATTGCATCAGTAGGATGTTGTGCTGTGCGTGTGATGGAGGCAGAACAGAGATTAATTCAGGGGTCAGCCGTATCTGAAACCCTGCCGGGTAGAGGCTGAAGTCTTGCCAGGCTCTGACAGAGGTCACTTTTGGCCGGTTCTCGCTCTCTCTTTCGCCCCTGCCTTTAGCAATGGATTTCGTCACGCCTCTCCAATTGCAATGTTTTCACAAAATTCCCATCCATTCTCTTGACCAGGGTGTGAATTATGGGATGTTTAGGGGGTCTGACCTCCCTAATTAAAGCTCTCCAAGAACATAAAAAACAAAGAATGTGGGTGGGGTTAAAAAATATTTTAAAGAATTCCCATCACCAGCCCAGTCACCTTTGCACACTACATTTCCCAGTATCCCTCCTGTTCCTCACCTGCACCTCATCAGCACACTCATCACCTCACACACCTCATACACACTCCTTGTCTGGTCAACAGATTACTTAATATTCCCTCCTGCGATTTCCAAGTTTCTGTCTCCTGTTCTTCTTTTCCAGCGTTCCCTCCAGACCTACAGAGATTATTACTATACAGCCTGCTAAATGGCTTTAGTATTTACTCACCTGTTGAAGTCATGCTCACTATCTTCAATTGCCTAGGAACTGAAGTTTAAAACCTGCCTTGATCAGTGTTGTGTTATCATTACTCACCTGTGTTAGGAATTTGCTCATATAAAACACTGTTATCCATCTCTCTCCAGTCTGCTATATGCTAGTATATTTTCAGAAATAATGTAATGGGTTTGTGGCGTTTATTTGTTCTTTCAGGAACGTTGAACCCTGGATACGAACTACCATTGTATGGTAAGAACTGTTTAACTCTTTCCCTGCCAGTTTTTTTTTATTATTATTATTTTTTATAGCAGCCATCAGGCTTTAAAAGCATTTTTGATGATTTTCACAAAATGTTCATGGCCCCCAGAATATTTTGTTGTATGAATCTGAACATGTAATAAACCCAAAGAAAGAACAGAGCCTCTGATTTTAAACCACATCAAACAAAAAAGTTTTGCATACTTTTTATCAACACTTGAATGTGGTTGAGTTTCATTAAAAAAAAAGAGCTGACAAAATCGTTCAAATTCTGCAATGTGCATACAGTGCTTTTATCGTTTTTTCTACTTTTTTTGTTTTCTGGATTTTATTTGGAGCTTCTCTACTCTTTCAGAAGATGTGTAATAGCGCCCCCTAAAGTATAACGGTGACAACTCGGAAACCCAGAAAATTACGTCAATGGCGGAATGAATGAATCCAGTTTTGGAACAACAGGAAGGTGAGTAAACACTTTTGGACTAGAACATTTTGACAGGGCTTTCAGATGTTTCTTTCAGCATGAAAGTATAGATTAAAAGTTAGTTTATTTTCAAATGGAAGGTAGCAAAATTGCATTTGATTGATGTAACAATAAAAACAGTAGGCTATGCAACTTTGGGATGGAAAATTAAGAACACTTTTTTAATCACTTTAAATATTTACATAGCACAGATATATAACAACAACAAAAAAATAAGAACCTAGAAATCAGCCTTGCAAAAACTTGCCACTGTGACGCTAGAATGACGTGGGAGATGTTACAATGCTATTCTGAGTGCTTTTTAGCATTTAGCTATGGGCTAGGCTAAGTAGTTGCTTAACAAGTTAAAAGAGTCTACACTGATGTTCTGCTGTCCTCCTGGTTTGTGCTCCTCATTTAAGGTTCCCATGAAATCAAAATCAAAATTGTCTTTTAGTATGAATATGTTAGCCTTACTGTTATCTATAAGCTAGTGTCTTACAAAACAATGACAAAATTCGCATTTAGAAGACATAAGTATTCAAAACTTACAGTCTCTCACTTCCACTAATATGGATTAATGATTTTGATGACATCACTCTGCACTTCATCAGATTTTCTGTCCAATCAAACGCTCTCTAGATGCTCTCTAATAGACGCTGACGCTAAAATCGGTCATTTTTTCACACAATTGCTATTTTCTACATGGCGAATGGCATAAAGCGCACTATATAGGGGATAGGAAATAATTCAGACGGTGTAATATGCCTCTGTTGGGGCGAATGAAGTCTGGTTTTACATTGGTGTCACGCGAACTGGTCCAGAGAGAAGATAGCACAGAGCGGATCATATCCGCGAGTCGGCGCAGACCACAAAACGTAATGGACCCATCTGAATTTTGCACTGGATTCTATATTTTAAAGAGATATGGAGGAGAAACATTTAGAGATTAGGAGGAAACTGCGGCTTTACCGAGCTCAGCGGCTCTGGCCGAGATAAACTAAGCGCTATTGGCTATTTTATTAAAGGGGAGGAGCTGTTCGGTATGTCCCGCCCTGTCTTCCTGTTTCAGTGGAAATTATGTTAACACCTTGAATATGCTGTGCGTTTCAAGGCACTTTTAATGTAAGTTTAATGCTTGCCTTTACAAATAATCATTCATAATAATAATAATAATAGCCAGATTCTTTTTCTTCAACTGTAAAAAATCAGACCATTATCAACAGAGGGCTTTAAAATGTCACAGCAATTTGTTTCACTGGCTAGAATTAGATCAGTTCATCCATCAACATATAATCTTATATAAAAAGCATTGCATAACCACCACCATTACGGCTAATTTTGTTGTAGCGTCTGCCGTGACTTTGCTTGTAAAAACATAACTGATTATGCTGTGTTATCTCTAGCACTGCCACTCTGACGGATCACTGGGCTCTTCACTCCATTTTCACGGCCGCTTCTCATTCAGAGCGTCTTTTTTTTTCTTTTCTTTTTTTCTGTCTCTCTCTGTCATGGCTCCTGATGGTTCCCGCCTACAGCGATGGTTTCACCACATCATCATCGCCTGGGTTTGATTGTCCTCTGACTAACCTGACCGCAGGACGACTTTGTTCTTACAAAGAGGACACAGAATTAACACTGAGCTGTTTCACAGCCCGTGCCTCTGATCTTAATGAGGGATGACCTGGAGAAATATAACATAATTATCCTGATTATTACTATCTTTTTAGCCAGAGAATATAAAAGGCTCATTATTGTTCTTTTTGAATTGTTCATTACGATTATTTTCGAGCCTGCAGCCTTTTCGGGCCAAAAATGGTAGGGAGAGACAGAAGAGGAAGAGAGAAAGCCCATCTTTGATTGGTTAATACCCAGCAGTAGAGAAGGCTTAGAGAGCTTGAGCCCACTGTCTCCCTCGACCCTGTTTCTGTCTGTCTGAATGTCCCCCGGCTTTCTTGAATCATTTTTTTCTTATATATGTATTTTGTCTTAAGGACACTGATCTATTAAAGGTTCCTGTTAGGGACCTTTTTAACATTCAAATATATTTGATTTGTTGAAAAGGGCAAAGCTGACCTGCAGTGAAATGTGCCGTTTATACAGAAAAAGGGGTCACACTTTTTCTCCAGTAAACATTTCTCACCATATTTTGTCTTCAACACAAAATACAAATACATTTTCATTCATGGTCCTTCAGAAATCATTCTTACATGCTTCTTTTTATTGTTTTTATTGAAACCATATTAATTTTCGGGATTTTTGATGAATATAAAGTTTAAAAGAACAGCATTTATTTGAAATAGAAATCTTTTGTTACATAAGTGTATTTACAATCACGTTTGATCAATTTAATGCATTCTTGCGGAATAAGCATAATATCTTTCTATTGAAATCCTTCTAACCCCAAACTTTTGAACACTTATTCATTTTTCACTCATAAACATTTTCTATTATAAAAAAATAAGCTATTAGCATAAATTACATTTCTTGTAATGTCTGATGTTGTATTGTTTCTCAAAGCAGATCTGAATGTTTGAAACTTGTCATTTTTTTAATTTAATAACACTTTTCCCCCCTTTGGTTAACACTGCAGCGGCAGCGAAATGAATTGTCGGATCAGGATCGGGTCCAGATTGTTCATTAAAGTGTCCGCTTAATTTCAGGTGTTACAGCGTGAGTGATATGTATAATTATAGCTGTCAATCCACCCTGACGTGCTGACACCCGTGTGACAGTCCACATAAGCAGACCGTTGTTGTCCTCAGTGAGTTGTGATGAAGGTTTGATTTAGAGTCTCGCTGAAGCATAATTAATCTACACATGAATGCAAAACACAGACGCTTGTGGTCACGTCTCTAAACAAATATTAATTTACATGCACTCTTTGCACCATTTGAACACTTAACCTTTCCTACATGAATAAGTATGGAAAATATGAATCGTTTTGATATATTAACAAGAAGCAGAAATGTGTTTAAAGTGCCCTAATTATGCTTTTTAGAATATAGCCTATTTGTGATTGTAAAAGGTCTGCAGTTTCAAAGATCAAAGTGCATGACAAATAAAGTTAAGTTTATAAAAGAAAGAATTGATTCTGAGCTGCTGAAATGCATTCTGCGTATGCTTTATTTGCACACTTACAGGGTGTGCAATTCATTCCTAGAGAATTCCCTTTTAGCATCTTTATTCTGACACCATCAGAAGCTTTTTTTCTTTTTTTAATGCAAAGACAAGTAAATATGAAGCACAAAAAAAAGTTGTGCAAATATGCACTTAATATCTGGTTGTCTGCATGATGGGGCTTTGAGCGCTGCGGGGTGGCTGGTCATATTGTGCTGAGAGATAGTCTGTTTGGATTACTGTACAGTTGTCCTGAAAAACAATTGGGGTTTCCAGCAGCTACTCTGCATGCTAAGCTACAACTCTATTGAAATCTGCACTAGCTGTTTTACCCTGGTGCCAAAAGAAATCAAGTTTTGCCCACATGGCAGGCTATGAAAGACTATGAACTATGGGAGAAACCAACTGTGACATGTGTCGCCTGCATACGAGATCAAATGCATGTGCATTCAAAAGAACTTCTCCAGGTAGATTTATCGACAGGGGGAAAAACGCCACAATGAGACTGACTCAATCATGATCACTTTGATGTTGGAGAGGGCCGAAACATCACGGGCCTAAATAGAAGTACAATTATTCTTTGCTGCCTCTCTCTCTCTCTCTCTCTCTCTCTCTCTCTCTCTCTCTCTCTCTCTCTCTCTCTCTCTCTCTCTCTCTCTCTCTCTCTCTCTCTCTCTCTCTCTAATGGGTTTAGCATCCATGCTTTATAATGGCTTAAACAGATCGAATAGAGTACAGGCATGTTGTTTTTTCACTTTTTACTCACACACATGCACGCGCACACACACTCTACACCTCTGCATCACAATTTGTTTTTGTAGTTTCTTTGCCCTTGAATTTGTACAGCAAAGGATATGAAACTTATTTTTACTCATACACTTTATTTTTTGCCATTAGTTGTTGTTTATTTTTCTATTTTTTTTCACAACGTTTAATGTGGTCCTGTTTCTTGAGTAGAGCAACAACAAGATAATCATCATTGTTTTAAACGATTAAACACATTTAATCATTGTTATTAGTTTTATTTAGCTTTAATTAATTGTATTTTAATTCTAGTTTTAGTAATTGTTGTACTTCAGCTTAAACCTATACATTTCTAATTGTCATTTAATTTTAAGTATAAGGTTTTTATCTAATATTAATTATTTTCTTTCAGCCCTATTTCAAAAAAGAAATGATTTTTAATAGTTACACCACTGGTTCTAATTTACTTCAATCATTTTAAAACAATACTATTTCGCTATTGGCTATTTGATTTTAAATCGACTGCCTTGGATCAGATAATCACTCATATAAAAATCCTGAGATTCCAGCTGTTTTGACATTCGTGGGTCTGCTCATCTTAAAAGTAAATTCAATGATGAAGTGTAAAGATATTAATTGTCCAGGCTTCCGTATAGTTGAGCTTTAACATGAAGTTTAGACCTTATTGGGTCGAGAAGAAGAGGTAATCTGGCAAGCGAGAAGAAAAGCGTTTTCACACTTTTCTGTGTGGCTTCTCCAAGCTGCTTTAGATCAATAGCATGTACTTGCTGGAGGTTAACGTCAGGTCTCCTCTCTTTAAAAGCCATAAAACTGAAACTAAACAAGCCTCGGAAAGCTCTAACCGCTGTTTCGCCCTCCTCCTACCCGACGCTTCCAGGTGTTCTCGGATTCGAGCAGTAATTGCGATCACATCAGTCCAGTCATAAAAAGCAGGCCTATGTAATGAAGCTGGTCTTAATAAGGTGCTTATGTTTTATTCTGGCCTATTAGAGTCCATCTCTGAGAGCAGAATGACTTTTACAGTTCTCTCCTCTACCTGCTGTTTGGCAGAGGTTGGAGAGACGGCATGCAGGCCAACAGTTTCTGACAAGGTTAACACCCACAGACGTTTCCTGTAGGTCTGGGGATAGCAGCTGCTTTTTACCTGACGCCCACTTCTGGTCTAGCTTTCATGATCCTTGCTGGACAATGAATTTGGCTAACCAGAACCAGACATCCCACCATTGCCCACCACAAGCCTCACTGAAACACTGGCCATTAATGAGGGGACAACGACTGTAAAACTGCAATCGTTTCAGATAAACTTGGGATGGTTCATTACTTGAATCTAAACAGGTGTGATACCCAACGCTATCTCACAACGTTTTAGTGAGTAAAAGGTGTATATTTTGTACGAATTTGTACAACCATCACATAAACCCCGGTAATGGTAGGTTTAGGGGCGGAGTCAGGGATTGGTCATTCGTACAAATTAATTTGAATAGGGCAACTCGTAGAATTGCCGTGAGATCAGGTTGGAATATATCGTATTTATTTTATCATACCTGGTTACAATTTACAACAAGTAATAATTTGATTTCAGTATTTTTTGGAATATTCAGTTCCGACCTTATTTCCTTTTTTTTTTACCCGTTGTAAAATGACTATTTTTTTTACTTGTTTTACAGTAAATATCAATAAATGTACTTGTCAATAAAAAGTGTCAACTGTAAATCGATACCTGTTAGTGAAATAGCACATAGTCTACATGTTTTAATGCAAAATATTAAATCTCAATAATGCAACATGTCACTTTTAAAAGTAACTTCCCCAACACAGACACAATACACAATAAAATAAATGTATCCTATTGAAATGAGCTCTTCTAGTCTATTCTAAGATCATCATTTACATAGGAGAAAAGTTGAAATCTCTTATTCAATACCTCAAGACTGATATTCTGAATGATTTATAAGTATGCTAACACTTTTTCCTCCAGAGGTGTGTGTGTGAGCGTTGTGGCGTTGGGGGGTTCCTCTGACACTCAGGGGTCCAGACCCCAAACTCTGGTTCATGTCTTAACAGCAGGCAGAGCAGCAGGGTCAAGCCACCAATGGGAAGCAGTCCTGGGCCGCACCTCAATGGACCAGAAGCCCGTACAAATCTCTAAACGTACGTCAGATGTCAGTTCTGTGGCCTTGGACTTACACGGCTGCTCTGACATACAGATTTACCCAGAGCTGCTTACATTGGCCTGACCTAGACCTTCCGAGAGCCCAAAACCAAATCAAAATGTGTATTAATGCTATATTATTTAAGCCGTATACGCTAATGCTTGCACGTCATATTGAAAGATGGATCCAGTGACAGTCTCAAACATTAAAAAAATAGTCTAATTGCCCAGGGTTAGTGTGTCTGAGATGAGATGGGTTTTAAAAGATGCATGCTTTCCTCTGCACGCTGTAACAGAAGCATTTCAATGACACTATTCGTAAATCCACAAAAGCTTGTTTGTGGTGTCCACATGTCAAATTCAAAATATTCTAGTTCATCTATGTGATATATATTCACATAAGAGAATTGTTAAAAGCAATTAAATGAAATGGCATTGCATGAATTGATATGGGTCACAGCCCATGAACTCTTGAGCTGGACACCGGCTGTTATGAGGTGTTGATTTTGAGTATAGATCATCCGTTTGGCCCAGATGGTAATTGACTCAACACCAGAACCACTGAGCCGACCCCTGTGTCTCACTCTATTTCTCTTCCTGGGACGTCAGAACCTTTTTCTTTGCAGTTTTCGGAGGCTTTGAAATCCTGAAAAGTGGAGGTGGATCCCAGCAGGAACAAGGCCCATCTCTCTGCCCCGAAGGAGAAGTACTGCCACAGGGTCCAGAGATGAGCCTTTGCCTGTACGCTCTCTGTTCCTGGTAGGTGTTCGCTGATGATAAATATTTCATTTCCTTGCAAAACAAATAGCTACACATCATTCCTTCCCCGAGCTTTATTGTCGACGGCGCGGCGGGAAGTTTGTGATGGTTGCCGTGGAATCCATGAGAGAAAAATGGCGTGTTGAGAACAATCATAACTCAGCACGTCACAGAAAAAACCTGACCGCAGCGGTCAGAGTCCCTCATTGGGAAGTACGTCTGCATGTTGTGACAGCGAGTTTGTTCTGTTTTGATGCCTGATGGATAACTCGAATCTGCAGCGCAGTTGAAAACCGAGCATTTTTATATTGAGTGCAGAATTACCATGATACCACAACTCCCAGCTCTATTTCAGCTAAATAGAGCGCAGTGGAGGAACGTGATTTGTTGAGTGTTTCCTAAATCACTTTCCTTTGCCTTTTTTGGTTTCTTGTGCGCTGTATACATTAATAACTTTCAGAGATATTTTTATCTGGACCATTACAGGAATTTCATTGAACTTGAAGTCATTTTCCATTTTTTCAATCACAGATTTGGCACCATATTTGAAAGATGTTTTTCAGTGATCTATCGGAAAGGGGTGAGGAGCAAAATCTTAGTTTTAAATCCTAATTTCATAGATTTACATCATGGTAAAAACAGGGCTTGACATTAACCCCTGCTAAAGTCTTCCTTCACTCACTCGTTTCATTTGCTCCTAATGAATATTGTTGGTGTTACAGGGCTTGAATTTCGGCGTGGGATATTAGTATTGTGCATAATTCTACTCATTCCTGCAGATATTGTGCTCACACCTATAGTGCACGCACATTAAACCGCTTCTCAGTACTAAATTTAGCACTTAAACAGTCAAAAGCACACAAAATAATGTCAAAATGCTGTTCTTGGCGAGTATTCACGTCAGTTATATTTCAAGTGAACATAAACAGTTGAGAAAGAAAATGCATGTGTAACAGTATAATGTATTTGTGTGTCAGATATTAAAGTGACAGCAGCATAATATACCTGCTACTAAATTATGAGATCATATTAAAAATATCTATATGGCAGTGATTCATTACCCCATGGTATCAATGTCAGAACTGTGGCCTGTGAAAATGCTGAGTGGCTAGTAACTTTGGAAAACCACTAGCCACAGCATGGTGAGCAAAACAATAATGAATATCAAGCCCTGATGGTAACTGTAATATAAACGTATAGCCATAGCGCTCATATGAAGCTAACTGAGGGAGGCAATGGCATGTCACCCACGTCGGCTGGTAAAGATTTGTTCCTGGCTGTATTTTATCAAGACCTCCTCATTACTCCGTTTTTTTTGCATGTTTTAGTGTGTGTGAGGTGTGTGTGTCCTTTCAAACCTGTCAGTTAATGAGCGGTTCTCTCTCACACACTCCTGTGCCTGTGTTTAATCACAAAGATGAGAGACCATCTGAACATCAGCATTACAAGACTTCTTTTCATCCAGACCGTCCGTCTGATATTCTCTAGCAAGTCGAGGAGGTAAAAACCTGCCAATTACGTTCCTCCTCCTTCAAATTCTCACTATTTCCGTGATAATTCTCTCCATAACTACAGGCCGCTGCCATCGTGCTTTTGAAGCCCTAACATTTTAAACTCAGTGTACAATGGTAAGGAGAAATGATATGAACACTTCTGAGGAGAGATAGACCATGTGAGAAAGAGTGAGAGACAGCCAAATGAAAAGCTTTGTTGCTCAGAAGTTGCTCTTTCAAGGCTCAGGAAACTACTGAACCTTGTAGCTTAATACAAATAATAAATAGATCATATTGAAATATATGGATTTTGATTGTGGCATCATGGCAAATCTCAGGACAGTGTGAGACATCTGAAACTAGAAGAGATTAATGTGAGATTACTGGGACTTTTTTAGGAGAGCTTTTTTTTTCATCAGGAGCAGCTACGTTCTACATTTTTAGTTCTGTCTAGGTGACAACAGAGATGTTAACGAGATATAATCTGTGATTTGTATGTTCTTATGGATTGTTTGAAAAGCCAACGAAAATGAATGGACTTTTCTGTAATGTTTTAATGTTGTCTCAGATGTTCCTCAGGAGAAATAAAAATGGAAACAAGTGAATCTAAAAGTGTGAGGCGATGGCTACAAAAAAAGTAGTTTCATATCTTAGTAAACTTTCATCATTCTGAATAAATGGAGAGCTCATGAACTCAGCCATTTTTATTTTGAGCAAGTCATTTCCAGGCCTGTATTCTCGAGATCAATAAGTTAAATAACTTGTCTAAATAACCTTTATTATATTTTCAAAAGGATAAGTTTTATATCCTCTAATCTGTTTTGCTACATTCCCTTAATCCGGTTCCTGCCATGTGCCCTTACTTCCAAAATATGCATGTCATGATCAAATCACTTCCCAGCAAAGCCATCATTAAAATGAATTTATGCACTTTGGAATTGGACGTTATCCCTGATGCACTGGATGTAGGTAGCCCAGATTTCTGGCTCAGCCCTGGATGTTTTAGATTCTGTGGATAGACCAGGCTTCTCTTCCATCACATTTCAATCGCTCTGCTCCCAATTCTGAAGCCCACATTCACTGGGGCCTGGGGATATCCAGTTCCAAATTAAGAGGCACGACTGGACTAGCGTTCCTCGCTTGTTAAGAGTCTGAAGCCAGACTTCAAACTCTCAGACACAGGGACCAGCTCCATAGTTCAAACATATACAACCGCTCTGTTCCCACCAGTGTTGGGGAGTAACAATCTAAAAGTAGGGATGCTGCTAACTTTATTACATTTTTCAGCAGCTCAGCTGTCTTTCAGCAAGGTTTTATTATTATTTTTTTCAATGAATAGTGAAAAATTGTTTGGGTTTTATATATTTGTGTTTGTTATATTAGAGGTTAGACCTGAGTAAAACTGAAGTCATAATCAAACATGCTCTATGCCATTGTAAAATATGCTTCATTTCAGTGAAACTTTTTGTTCAGGATCAGAAAAATTATCTATTGTACAGAGTTCCTGTACAGAGATTCATTTTTTTGTGTGTGTCATAGTTTAACAGTGCAAATTATAATGATGTATTTTCTAGTTTTATTAGTATTTTTAAAGGTTTTTTTTGTCAAGTTTAATGCAATTGCCCAATTGCTTTTAGATAAACATTGTTCTGATTGCAATAATTAAATTATATAATTACCTTTTGATGCATGAATTATTAAAGCACAAATATATATATATAAATGTATAATAAACATATACTAATATATTTATAAACACACACACACACACATATATATATATATATATATATATATATATATATATATATATACACACACACTTTTGATTAAGTTAACATATTTATGATAAAATGTAAATTACATTACAATACATATAAACAATATTTTTATATATGAACATTTTAAAATATATAGAAAATTAAAAAAGGCATTGGATGGAAAAAAGGACAGTCATATAGAATTATTATGAGGTTATAATAGAAATACCATTTAAAGATTTGTCCACTGTATTCGCAACAAGCATTGGAAGTTTACAAAAGATTTTACCCCCTAAAATGGGTTCAGTATCTACTTTTTATTACAAACTTGTAGCGTAGCCTACTTTATCAAAGGTGTATCGTGACTGTAGTTTAACTACTTCAAATAAAGTAGAGCATCTTGTATAGCTTGGCAGTCTACAGTTTCAAACACTGGTTCTCATGCACGTCTGATAGCAGTGCAGATCTAGATGCAATCAGAAGTGGCAGTCAGCAAATACATCTGACCTTACACCTGTAAGTGTCCACCTTTGTTGTAGAGAATGACAAGATCTCTGTAGGACTTCCTCTTTAGTTTCCCTTTCATATGACAGTGCGGCACTATCTCCTTGTTCCTCTTGTCTCTCTCTCTCTCTCTCTCTCTCTCTCTCTCTCTCTCTCTCTCTCTCTCTCTCTCTCTCTCTCTCTCTCTCTCTCTCTCTCTCTCTCTTTCTCGCTGTATGCTTCAGGCAATTACAGCAATGTTGCATTTGTCAATCATATTCAGTTGTGCATGGTTTCCTAAAATAATTATCAGGTGAGTGGCATCTCGTTGCCTGGAGTACCAGTCTGGTGAAGGCAAGCCCCAGAGTATTAATTACTGCGTGCAGAAATTTGCAGAGAAGCAAGTCTTTTAATGGTAGAACTGACGCAACATGAATGTTCTGATTTTTTTTTCTACTAACATGACAATCATCGCCGTCCCTGTGGTCATCAGCATAGATTAGCTGGAATCGTCAAGGGAGACCATTACCAAGCTGTGTACCATTTGATAAAATGAGGCACACATTGCCAGGTTTCTGTTTGTTGATTTTCAAAACAAGGCCTGCTTTTCAAAAAAGGAAAAAAAAAAGGCAGAGAAAACACCCCAAAAGTCAAAATTTCTAATAAACATGGACTGCTGCCAGAAAGCTTGAGTGTAGTGCTATTTACCGGGGTGAAGGAGTTACATTTCTGGAGAATTCCGCTGGAAAGGAATCTCTCAGGAAAGCAATCTTCAAATAGCAGCATAAAGGGATGCGTTTATTCTAAAGGGCATTTTCCTGCAGGGATGCAGGGTGAAGTGTGCGGATGCAGAGGGAAGCGGCATCATCTCGGGCCTGGCGAGCGGGGAATGAGAGAGAGCGCTCGCACAGGTGACATTTCCAAACAGCTGAACTGCTTGGTTATTGTAGTGGTTCATTCTTAGCCTGGATCACAGATGATCTCCTCACATTGTCTTCATCTTATTCCTTCCAGCAAGGGTTTTGACTGGAATAACTGTACAGCTTCATATGATCTAGAGAGTGTTTTTTCAAAAAGGGCTCTTGAACTCCAAAGGAGAGCAAGGAGGCGCTAGGATGTCTATTTGAAATAAAAGCTAAATATTTACTAAATAAGATTTAAGTGCTGCCAAATAGAACACATTAACTTTTAATTAGTTTAATATGGTGCTATTTTTAACCTAATTTTATATCATTTAAAATAATTAAAATAATTTTAAATTATTAAAATTTTTATTATAGTTTTCAGCATTCTTCTTCTTTTTTTCATTCTTCAAATAAAAGGAAATGTATATATATATATATATATATATATTGGACGTTGTATTTTCTATTTTGTTTTTTAACAGGTTATTTGTAATGCTATTTTTAAACAAAATTAAATTTATTTTTATGACTGTTTTAAGCATTTATTTTTGGTTCCTCAAAAGTAAAAAAAAAAAAAAAGTTAAGTTACAAAAATATAGATTATCATATATATATAGTACTATAGACAATCAGATTTCCGCTCTGGTTTTCACACTCCTTAAATACACACATGATAATCAAGGATATTTTCCCCAAAATGTACTATTAATTTACTACAAATACAATTATTCTGTCGTGTAAATTAAAATAAATCAATTATTCAATGTAAAATATAATGCCAGTATTGCTTTTTTTTTGTCCAATTTAAGTGGATGATAATTTTTAGAAACATTTTATTGCATCAGTAAAATCACTCACTGTTAAATTAAAGACAGTCAAGTGGTAATAATGAAAATTACCAAAGTAACAAATTCTATTTGTGTTATGGTTATATGATGAACTGTCTTGAAAATGTCACATTGCAAAACATTATAACTTTATCTATGCAGTTTTAGGGTGAAAACTGAAGATGTTCAGTGCCATTCTCTTTTTAACACACGTGTCGACAGCGTCAGGTACACCGCCTTGGTTGTGTATCCGTTTGTTAGAGTTGGGAAGTGAATGAAAATTCCCACCCGTATCTCATTACAGCGTTTGCAGTGTGGGAGTTCTCATGGCCTCTGTCTGTGTGTTTGTGTGTAAATGCTTCTGTCTAGGTGTAGGTCTACAGCACACGGCTCCCAATCAGATTTCCGCTCTGGTTTTCACACTCCTTAATTGTGCGCGTTAAAACGGCAGCCAATGCCGTGTCACGGATTGCTCTCTACTCCACGCCCTTCTTTGTTGTGCCTCTGAAGTAGGTTAATGGCGGCCTTTGAAATGCAACTCTTCTCTCTGAACGCGATGTGCGAAAGGTCCATTCAAAGAGCGCCGCTACCTTACTTCAAGCTTACAAATGCACACTTGAGTGCACATAAAGAGGGAGTGATTCAAGGAGAGGGGGTGGGGGGGGGAGTAAGCAGAGCTCATTAACATCCATGTAGCGGCAAACGCTTTCTCTCTCTCTGTCCACAGAGCTGAATTCTAGCTTCAGATGAGCCAGGCCTGCTGGGAGTTCAGCTGCCAGTTTAATTAGTGTTCAGTAATTTCAATAATGAGTGACAATTCATTGGGGCTTTTAGGTTGGTCTCCTCGTCAGAGGCAAATCAATAATCTGCTGTTTTCCTCCTTTTCTTTCAAGACTAAAAAGTGGCACGTAACTTCCTTCAGAGGGGAAGGAAAATGAAAGACAGCAGTGGGTCCCAGAGAAATGCTGGAGACAATTTGCCGCTAATGGCAGATGCTAGCCTTTCCTCCGCCTTTTGTTTTGATGTTATTGGATGAAAAGGCAGGTCTTTAGCAGCGAATGCAGGGCTAGAGCGTGAAAACAATTTGCCCTGGCTGTAGAGGGAGTGATGTGGGTAAGTGAGAGGAGGCGCTGGGATTACGGATAATCCCCCGGTCCGCACCTTGAGGCGGAGAGGAAGCAGTGAAGCTAATTTTGGCCGTGTGCACGCGCCTCGTAGCCGGCCGCCGTTCCATCCCACGGTGACATCCGTAATTGATAATAGGATTTTCAACTCGAGCGGAGTTGAAATGTTATTATTAAGGCGCATCATGCTAGAATGAAGAAGGAAAAGTAAAAGACGTTTAACTGGAGTGCTTGAAAAGTTTACTTACATATCACTTTGTCACTGAAGAATAAGTTACGTGATCTCTATGTGTTTTGGCAATTTATACATGCCTGTTTCTCAAATGTGGGGCTAAGGGATGAATTGTATTCAAAAGAACAATGTTATTTACTTTTTTTATATATATATATATATAAAGGTAACATTAAATCTGTTTTGGAATCTTTTATCATGCCTTCCCAGTAAAAGAAAATAATAATTTTCCGAAGATTATTAGAGTATGTTTAATAATAAAAATACGTTATTTTATACTTTCAACAAATTCAATGTGTTTCTTTTCATTTCTTTGAAGCAATTTTCAGAAATTGCTTGTCAATTTTACAAATAATTACAAAGTAAATCCAACACCATTTTTTGTGTTTATATTTTCTTTGCCTTTTTTGCAAATGTTTTTTTTTTGTGTAGATTTTATTGCTTTACCCTTTTCCCAGACCCAGAATTAATAAATACTGAAATGTTTTGTTTATTTCCTGTTTTACTTAAATGATCATAGTTTCCATCTAAAATATTCTGAGTGCAAATTTTCAATTTTCATCCCTCAGTTGTTGTCATTTTCATCACAACCAACAATTATTAATAATTGTCACTAACAAAATGTACTCAAAAGTTTGTGTACTTGTTAACTAAGAAAAAATGTATTCTATTTGCACAAGATCTTAGCTATGCAGGGCTTAGCATGACAAAACATTTGACATAGTTGACAAATTTTATAGTCATTTTAACCACATATTGAATGGTTATTGAAATGTGATGGAAATCATATTTGTTGACAAATAACAAAATGATCCTGTGATGCATATAAATACACTGTTGGACACTGTAAGAAGCACATATAAATAAACTAGTGTGTGTTAAAAGTGTGTTTTAAAGGAAGAACCCCACCTACTTTGCATAAAACTTATTATCCCATGTCAGACCTAAATGTGAATATGCACCTGTGAATTATATTCAATGCATATTTAGCATGGATGCAAACCCTGCTAATTGTTTGGTTGAGATGCATGTTGCCTCAGCACGTGTATTTCCTGTACATCTCGAGTCAGCATGGTTCTGCATACCATTATGCCAATGATGTGCAATTAGACCCGCACATGCTAGGACTGGCAGACGGCCTGTTCCTCTTCCTACAGACACCGCTGTGAACTTCTGAACCTGTGAGGAACGGGGTCTACCACAGCCTCTGGGCCTGACAGAAAGACACATAGATAGATAGATAGATAGATAGATAGATAGAGAGAGAGAGTGAGAGAGAGAGAGAGAGAGAGAGAGAGAGAGAGAGAGAGAGAGAGAGAGAGAGAGAGAGAGAGAGAGAGAGTGAGAGAGAGAGAGAGAGAGGGAGAGAGAGAGAGTGGAAAATTATGCCTGAGGCAATGTTACATTCTGAGCGGTGATGTGGTGTAGTTTAAGGAGATTATTCTTAGCGTTGGTTCCTTCTTCATCTTCGGACTAACTGAAAGTGGCGGTGCATGAATCACCTTTTGCAGTTAGAGCACACCAAATCTTTAACCTGAGATGGAAACCACTACTGGATTCACTTAATAGAAATAATCACACAGAACAAGTGCCACCAATTTATTTCCTCAACTGGTCTTGCATCACAACCCAGATTTTGCACTGGGCACCATTATGGCAACCAAACAGAGCAAAAAAATAGCTTTTTAAAAGTTTTTCATAAATGTGGCAGCCACTTATATCCAGTGACTTATATTTAATTGAAGGTACACCTTTTACATTCAGTTCATGCATTTATAGGTATCCATGACCCAAGTGACAGAAACACTTATTTTATCATCTACAATGTTAACAAAAATATCTTTAATATCAAACATTGCGATTCATGGTTGGACTATAGGCAAAATGCAAAACAAATATGTACATTTATCAACCTGACATAAGCTTCATGTATGTTTAGCATGTATATTTATTCATATAATTACTGATAAACATGCCCTTACTGCAAGTGTTATTTAATGAACAGATTTACTGTTTGGGTTTTAACTTGTATTTTACATTTGTTAGAGTATTTTATTTTCTTAATTTTAGGGTACATATTTACACGACAACGTACTAAAAACGGAAACGTTTTTCCTCTGATATTTTTAAATATTTTGCATATAGTTGACAACGTTGTCAATGTTCACACGGATCCGTGAAAACGAATAAAAACGCAGTAATCTGCTGCCAGGCCAGTAGTTGGCGACGTCACTGTAAAGAAACACTACGTGCCTATTGACTGAGCATGCATGTGTATGACGTCACAATTTTTTACAAATTCTCAATTCTGTAGTTTGCATGGTGAGGACATGGAGACAATACAGGTATCATTTTCAAAAACTTGCACTTTGAAACCCGTTTTCAAATATTTGCATTCTCCGGCCCCCAAAACACCATTGTTGTGTAAATAAACGGCCTAAGAGCATATAACAGTTTTACATTTTTAGTTGAAAACGGTGTTGTGTAAAAGGGCATGTCAAGAGACCTGTCCACACTCATGGTTTCTGCCTAATTTTAGTGACACTTGAGTTTCCCCCAAATTACCATTGATCGCTGCATGATCTTCAAAGGCAACAATAAGAGATATATTTTCTAATCCCTTTTAATATTTGATCAGCCTATTTACATTGCTAAAAATGTACATGATTATATGGTTCGTTTTTTATTATTATTTCAGGTCGTGACCCACCAGTAAAGAACCAAATGCAAAGATTTACTTACTTCAGTCTGAGTTTCAAGAGAGTTCTGGGCATAAAAAGCCAGCATCTTCTCAGAGCGGCTTGTCTTTAGCAGGTGTGATTCACAGTAGTAAGGACAGCATTAATGCAGCTGTATTCATTATTCACTGTAAATTTATATTTGGCATAATTGCGAAGCAGTGTCTGTCGGTGCGGTCCGTGAGAAGCAGCTCTGATGGGGAAGATAAATGGTGAGGCTCGGGCTCTTAATGAGAAAAGAGGTCATCTGTAGGGTGTGCAGCACTGCCACAACTGTAGCTCTCCTTCCGTCCCCAGGTACCACATGAGCGCACGACACGTAATTAGACAAAAAGAGGAAAAGAGAAGCATATAATATCTTAATGAGGTATGATATCAAAACTTTATCTTTTTTCCTTTTTCTGATGATATATTGCATACTTTTAAGAACGGCGTCATGTTGGGTTCAGTTTACTGCTTGTTAATGAAAAGCGACAAAAACAAAACCTTATGAAACTCTATATATATATATATATATATATATATATATATATATATATATATATATAGAGAGAGAGAGAGAGAGAGAGAGAGAGAGAGGGGGGGCGAGAGAGAGAGAGAGAGAGAGAGAGAGAGAGAGAGAGAGAGAGAGAGAGAGAGAGAGAGGGGGCGAGAGAGAGAGAGAGGGCGAGAGATCTCGCCCATACGTTCAGAGTTCCATTCAATATATTCAAGTTTAATTTCTTATATTCAGAGTTCCATTCAGTTTCATTCCATATACTCAAACTTCATATTATAAATATAATAATTTCCTGAACGACATGCCATAATATTCAACTCTTTGGAATAAATTGGATTCTGCAAAGTAGCTTTAACATCAGAAATGAACCAACATTATTTAACATTATTTTGACAATATGTGTGATGTCAGAGCATGTATTGGAAGTTAAAGTTGCATTGAAGTTACAATTCAATATTTGAAGCTGACTAATTAAATGCAGATGTATGCGACAGATATGTCTCCATGAGGGATCTTGTGGGACTTTAAAGTGCAAAAGCATATACAGATCTTTCCCAGCCCATAGAACATGCAGTCCAGAGCTTCAGTGGAATGTGAGGGAAATATTAACCTCCATCATACTCTTCAGCATATCACAGTCTTGTGTATAATCCCCATTAAAGATGCACCTCACAGCCAGAGGGCCTTTGTGCGTGTGTGTGAAGCCTGCTGGGGAGACTGCGCTTCAGGGAATAGCTCCGCTCGAGACAGTCTGATATCAGCGGGGAAACCTCCTCACGTTTGTGCAACACAACCCTCCTAATCTAACTTTTCCTGACATGTAATGGGGGAGCGTTCCCCAATGGCCCATTTATTTATATTAAAAACGTCATTCAGGTTCGCTGTCTTAATTGATTTCATTTCTCCCAGTGAATCTCTTGCCCCGTATGTTTCCACTCCAATAATCTAAATGATTATGTATTTTTTATTCATTCTTGCAGACTTGCTTTCACCTGCTTCTTTTGAACCTTACTTAGATTTAGTCTGGTATAGGTGATGATTGACAAACAGAGCTATGTTATACCTGTAATATTTATTTGCGATGACTGGTTTTCTTTTTTTCCCTTCCATGCTCTTAGTTTCTTTTCAAACTGACATATAACAAGAGAACTGAGTCTCTGATATGGCAGTAATGGGGTGTAGACAGAAAAAAAAAAAAAAGAATAAATGTGCCTGGTTATTACGCGCTCCCAGGGGACTCGTGTGTTTGGTGTAATGTGCGTGTGAGAGCGATACTCATATTTCCATGTGTCACGCATCCCCTCATTCCCTCTGTCAAGAGAATTGTCAGCCATATTGCTGTGGCACTTGGCGTGAAATGCTCGGCAACAAGTGCTGATGACTGACTATCACACCCGCGCTTTACGGCTATTCGGTTACAGACGTAAACATGGTAAACACTCCTTGAAACTGCCTTATGTGATTGCTGTCGCTTTTGTAGCATTTCTGATTCTTTAAACAGAAATTGTAAAACAACAGGCTTTTTAATGGTTCAATCCTCTTGATTTTGATTAGCAATGTCTGAAGCTGTTTTGAAAAAAAAAACTGATATACAGTACCATTCAAAGGTTTGCTCACCAAGACTGCATTTATTTGATCAAAAATACAATAAAAACAGTAATATTGTGAAATATTATTACAAATTAAAATAATTGGTTTCTATTGTAATATATTTTTTAAAAAAATCCTTTAATCAAAGCTGAATTTTCAGTAACAGTGTCAGTGTCAGAATTTTCAGTGTCACATTATCCTTCCAAAATGCAGCTTCATACTTTGTAGAAACTATTATGCCATTAATTTTTTATTCAGGATCCTATAATTTTTGCCTGTTGCCTTTGGCTTGCTCAGTTGGGGATATTCAAATTAATTAACCAATCATTAATACCATTGATCAGCCCTACCAAACGTGGATGTTTTTCCACTAAGAAACAAACACTGTTATGTTATTTGATTGATATTGTGAAGCTGCTTTGATACAATCTATATTGTGAAAAGCGCTATATAAATATACTTGACTTGACTATAATGAATTGAAAGTTAAAAAGAACAGCATTTATTTGAAATATAAATCTTTTCTGACACTGTAAATGTATTTACTGTCACTTTTGATCAATTTAAGGCATCCCTGCTGAATAAAAGTATTAATGTAGTAATTTCTGGTTTGTTTAATTGTGCTGACCCCAAACTTTTAAACCATTGTGTGTGCTTTGAATTGAATGCTAATAATCAAACTATGGCATAATTGATCATGTATATGTTTGTGCTACAGACATGAGTTCTCAAATAATGCGGCCTGGAGTGATTTTCTCCAGATACTGTAAAAATGGGCAAAAAAGAGTCAAATCATTGCTACTTGGAGGATCAGAACACCCTAGCAACCACATAACAACACCCTGTAAAATGCATAACATTAATGTGGGAAGATTTCAACGAGTAAGTGTCATATTATTTCCTTCAGCAAATATAAAAAAAATGTAGTAGCTGTTTTATCATATTGGTGTTGTAGCTATTTTACACTACCAGTAAAGCACAAGAGGCCTATGTTACAGAGGATTAACCATGCTTAAAGGACGTTGTTAGGCATAACGCAAAGCTTGCTTTATTCTAGGCTATAGCGCTGAGAGCTTGGCGCTATAGTATGCATATGGTTGCATAACTTTTCTGATTTATCGCAGCTAATCCTCCAGTTCAAGTCAATTGTAAACGTATACAGTGTTTATGTTGGAGTAGGATTAGAACCACAGGCATTTATTGCTCAAACATGAGCCACAGATGAGCGAGTTTGGAGAGCTTGAAGGAAAAAGCCAAAAAAGAGAGCAGGAAATTCATCATTTGATCTTTTTGTCTCAGAGTTTTCTCTCCCATAGGTACAAGGAAATATCAAGTTACCAAGCACTCTATCAGAATCACAAAAAAGAATATGGTTTTTCTGAAGACTTACACAGTGTTTCATTTATTTTGTGCTGTCCCTATTGACGGAAAATGGTAGTAAATAACCTTGCCATGTATCTATTAAACTCCAGATTTACAACTGTTAAGCATCGGGCTAACGTGTTAAACAGGTGTGTGCATGTTATTGCATGAAATCTGACCCAGTTTTAAATCACTGTTCCAGGTCCAAGAGTTGAGAAGTGAAATTCCCAGATAGCCTTTGTCTCTTCTATCAGCAGCAGGCGAGCTGAAGGATGTTAGTTATATTTTTAAGAGAGCTGAGGATACCTGTATCTCATCCCATGCCTTCCTCCCACAACTTTTTCCGTTTCCACTCGTTCTCTTTCCCTCAATCTTATTTTTTCTCTCTTTCCCATCCCTCCTTTATGGATTCCCACTGATTGTAGGTATTTCCTCTCACTGGCTCCATGTGATAAATCCTGTGTTTCTGGCAGAAGAAGCCATGCATCCTGGCGATGGTTGAGGCCATTGACAGTTGAGTGTCGTCGGGGGATATTAAAGTCCAACAGCGGGCCCATTTCCCTTATTATTACATGGGCTATCCTATGATCAGTTTCATGCACCTTTCCTTCGAACTCCGCCAACATGTGACCGCTGTGTTTAATAGTTTGGTGACAGCAAATTAATGTTGCTAAGCTCCAGAAAGTAAACCTCACCAAAATACATCTCGCCAGCCACCCTTCTACAACGTCCACAGAGGTAATATGGAATTTACTTGTTTTGAGTCTTTCGTAATTGCTTCCAGATTTTGGTCTTCCCCCAGAATATTCCTGAGCGAAGCCACATTTTCTCACGATGCAGGCGGCCAAGAATATCTCCAGCCTTGCTGTGGTTATTCACTGCTGCTTGTCAAACATCCTCCGGCCGACCGCAGTCATTTGTTTTCATGTTAACCATGCCTGAGAGAGAAGAGCGAGATTACTGCT
The DNA here is from genome assembly GCA_030578275.1 of Meda fulgida. Classification (NCBI taxonomy): domain Eukaryota; kingdom Metazoa; phylum Chordata; class Actinopteri; order Cypriniformes; family Leuciscidae; genus Meda; species Meda fulgida. Next base: position 3,898,017 of record CM060627.1, on the reverse strand, counting down.
CATCGTGGAGGGAAGGAAGGCTATGTGTATTCCGACATTTGGACATGCATAGTCATGGGATGATGGTGACCTCAACCTTGACATCTTCCATTTATCATGCTAAAATTGGAATGTAAGTATTAGTATCTAATTTCTGTCTATGAATCTACTGTTTCTTTCTACTGTACCTATATTGAACAGGATACTTATTATTAAGACTCTAGTGATGGCGTACTCAAGCACACACAAATATTGAGCTAAAATGGTGATTAAAAAATTGGGTTACACTTTATTTTAATATATAGATATACACTGCAACACAGACACTTTAAAATAAAGGTGTCCGTGTTACAGCGTATATCTATTGTTACCAAAAATTGATTTATGGATGCTGAAAAAAATACTTAAAGTAGCTTGGCGCAGTGCTTTCTGTGTTCTGCATATGCAGAACATAGAATTTGCTTAGGTTTTAGAACATAGCTTAACTTTAAATTAATTTCAATTTAATTTCACCAGCAGTTACAAACTATTACTGTATGTCCTTAGACTCATTTTACATTAGCGTTTCAGTGTTCTGGCGCTCACTATAATCGAATAAAGCAATATTAGCGTTGCCCGTTGACCTTGCAGTCGCTGTATGAATATGTATGTGCTTATGTCTTACGATGCAGTTCCCAAGGAGGACGGGACACTGACCCCTCTCCTACAGTAGCCAGATTTGAACAGGAGAGCTGGTCTTCTTCTCTCGGACGTCTCATTATGCAGATGTGAAGCTCCGAGCGGGGTTATAAAAACCCTGGCATGTCTACAGAACTGTAGGCGAACATGAGGAACATTAATTCATAAAACATGTCCTGCCTCTTATAACACACAGCAGCAGCGTAGAGACACATCAGCTCTAATAAGGTGCCACTGCCATGGGTTTAATAAATGAACCGGATGCTGCGTCCCTCGGTACGCCAGAGCAAACCAACTCCAGTGGATTAAGCCGTAATTAATCCATCATCTCTCCTTCCCCTCACTCTTTTTAATACACATGAGCAGTTCCACTCTGAGCTCCTCGCTATAGTAAATTATGTATGCTTATAGATCAGCGCATCTCTTGGATGTTAATGCTATGGTGTTTATCCCCTTATTGGCTGCCCATGACCCCTGTTGACCGGGAACTAGTAAAGTTCACTCTGTGATGGCACCACGAGCGAGTGACACGCCGTTGCCATCAGGGGGGATCTGATTGGTGGATGCCCACCCTGCCTCGGCCCTGATTGGCCCTGGGTGGTCCGTGTCCCTCATTTGCATGCAAATGCGTCCACATTGTCTGATCAGATAACGGTCTAGTCTGGAGACGCCCAGAGCTGCCAATCTCACAGATTGGATTAGATTGAAGAGGGCTGAAGATTGGCTTGTTCTGGTTGGTTAGCGTGCCTCGGGGGGGGGCTCGGGACGACACCAGTGCCCCCACAGAGCAACTCTTCTATCTACGTTTCCTACTGTCAGCCTGTCCTCGCCCAGTTCCTCCTGCCCTGCTACCCTTCTTGTTATGAGCCTAACACCAGCAGGCAGTGTATTAATATGTAGGAGATCAAGAGATTATTGATTAGAATCACTTGCTTAATATCCCCTTGTCTGTCATTCAGTACGCCAAGGCTTCTTTCATGATTTTTTTCCTCTCCTTCTTTTGGTGTCACTCTTTTTAAATATTCATGGCCTAGCTTGCTTTGTGCCCCTACTGCTGAATATCTAATTAAACTGTCAAAAGAAATACAATTTGCCCTTAAGGGTTATTATGAGAGGGGTCAGCTAGCACTGATCAGACCCGCTCGGGCCGAGGGGGTAATTACCTATAAGCAAGCAGTGTTTACCTTTCTCCCGTACCTGTGGCCCGGCGTAGGGGAGCCTAAATGAGCCTCAGCAAGCTCCCGGCTGCCTTTGAAGCCTTGTCACGCCACCCCAAATTATCCTGATCCAGAAGAAAGATGGAGAAGTTGAGAGTCTATAACAACATAATCAGCAATTATAGCTGGGAAATGGGGAGAAGCAAGATTTTTATCTCATTAAAAAGTGCCGTTTCTTTTTCCCCCCCTCGTCAATCCTCACCTCTCCCACACTCATTCCCTGTCACTTGCGCTTTCTTTTGAATTCAATTGATTCGGCTTTAAAGGTGAGGGGAGAAATCTGGAAATTTAATTCAGGAGACGAGAGCTTGAGCCAATTAGCGGAGTTCGCTCACTAAAATATGAATGACATTTGCTCTGGCTGAGCCCTAATGGAGGGAGGCATTAGCGTTATCGTGTCTCCGTCACATTATTTCCCATCATTATTGTTGCCTTAGTTCTTCTGTCAAATTATGGCCGCTAATTTCTGTTCATATTTTACGAGGCCTGTTAGCAACTGTCTTTAATGAGCTCCCAAAAATGACCCGGCGAGGCAAAACTTAAACGGGAACCGCCCATCCAGGAATATCATCAGAGAGAAAGTTAAACACTATCGTTCTCGGACGATTTACAGTATCTATAGCGCGACTCTTCACCTCGCACGCATAAAGATCTGGGGTTTTTAATTCGCCTTTTTATGTGACTTGTTAATGTGCTCTTTTAGGGCACTCTTAATACCTTCAAAATTTGTAGAATATCACGATAAATCAAGGCCTTGCCCATCTAATGATAATTTATCTCACTCATTATATTTTATTCTCTCACCACATTATGGCACCTAGTTAAACTTCTCTCTCTCTGTGACCTTTATGAGTGCGCTTCAAAAGTTAGTTCTCAGAAAAGTTGATCATTCAAACGGCAAGCTTCAAACTTGAAGTGTATTGCTTACCCCGACTAAAATGTTCCGTTTTCTACACTAAGTGGTGCAGCCAAAATCAGTATGAAACTCTCCCAGCTGTATTACTGTATCAGTTGGGGGAAACGTTTGAGTAATTTGATCTACAGAATAACTTTGGATCTGGAGGTAATTTAAAAGTATGTAAAAGCATAGTAACTTCATTGTGTGGCTTTGAGCTGTGACACTGTATCACATAACAGGTTTTCTATAAAAAAGCGCAGGTGTAGTTTATAGTATTTCAGGCCACACGTGGAAAAATTGGGTGAGGTGATATTTCTCTTTACGGCTAAGCTGTTAAAGCAGCAAGGAATGTATTTTGACGTACAGGAAACGGCAATCATGGTATAATAGGGTAAAAACTAGATTTGCATTTCCTGAAGGAGATACCAGCGCTTGCTAGAAGCAAAAGAACAGTGTTAACGTTTGACTACACACACAGGCTTTGATCAAGTTTACAAAAACTCAATATAGATAGCACACCTAAGGCTGAAATGATCTACTCAACAAAATGACTGTATGTGAGTGATTTGCAAAGAAACAGCAAAGAAAATCTAGATTTATGTTTTCTGGTGCTTTTTTTGGCTGGTTTTCTGTGGAAAACTAGCTATTTGGCTGTTTTGAGCAACCTGATTTAATTAGAAAACGACTATTTTTATGAGGTGACTATTTCAAATGAATTTGTATGATGTGATTCATTGGGAAACATAAGCGTGTGTGATGGTGCCATAAGCAGATCGTATGAATTGGCCTCCATTTTGCCAAACCTAAATAGTTTACGAAATGCTATTAAAGTGTGTTGTTTTTGAGCGTTTTCAAGGTTATTGGTATAGATTATAAACTGTTCTGATATTTGTTCTGTAGTTGCAAGGTAGTTGTTCGGAGGTTGCTTAGTGGTTGCTTTGTGAATACTAGTCAAAAAAGTCCACTTACAAATCGTCTCGTCCCTAGATGTGATCATTGGAAGCCTATGGGAGTTTTTCATCCATCTTATCGTCTTTGGTCTTTTTGAAAAGAAATACCACATCTTCTCAACAAGTATCATTCATCTCCGTAGCACAAACTTAAAGGGATTGTCATCATTTACTCACCCTCATTTTGCTCCAAACCTGTAGGACTTACTTTCTTCTACAGAAGACAATCAGTGGGGCAGCAAAAATAGTCATTTTGCCCCACTAATGTTTGGACCCCATCGTTCTTCAAAATATCTTTTTTTGTGTTTCACAGAAGAAAGAGGTGTTATGCAGGTTTGGAATGACAAGGATGAGTAAATGATGAGACAATTTTCATGTTGCAAAAATGACTCACTGTCATTTGGATGCAACTTCACATAACACACAGGAACTTCAGCAAGCAATAAGCCATTATTCACAGGTGTCGAATTTTGAACTTCAGAAACTGAGCTTTTCACATTTCCCCTGACATTATAATGGGGTGATGTCATAGCATATTAACATGACTAATGACTATGTTTAAGCCCACTTGACATAATTTATCTTTTCCTGGAACGTTATTCGTTTGCGACTTTGGGTTTGTGAGGAATGGAATAAAGACACACAACATTTATGTGTCATTATGGATTGCTGCTCCATCAGTGACAAAAGAGCAAAAGCTACCTTTGATTGCTGGTGTGCTTAACGGAACTAATGGCCCCCAGAACGCCCTATTTAGAAGAGCTTAATTTGGCATAAAGGAACTTTAAAGTGTTTTTTCTCTCCGCCTGACATGAATTAAAGCCAAACAACAGCGGAGAGCAGAAAGGCACCTGACATATCTGCACCTCTGCTCTCGCTCTCATGCCTCATCATCTCATGATGAATGAACGTCGTATTGTTACCAAACAACATCCGTCATGACTCAAGCAGTGTGAGAAATCTTTAAATAGATGTTGATCTGCAGAGGGAATTGGGCTGGGAATGAAAGCCATGATTTTCTCTTATTTCCAAAGCGCCGATCGGCCCACTGGCCCCTCAGAAGCTCAGCTGAAGTTTATTGGGACTCGCCGCTATTGTGTCATCTCTTGAGAGGGCCGGTGACATTCATTGGCTCCCGTTGAGGTTATTTACAGGGGATTTGGTGACAGTGAAACATGCCTTTGCCATCCCTCTGTGAGCACGGTCCGACATGTTTTTAAGAGATGGGTGAGGCGAAGAGGTACATGTGCCACCTGAGACCGCAGAAGCAGACAGAAAAGTGAGACTAATGACCATAGGCTCCGAACTCAATAAAACCCTATTTTTGACCCATTCAAAGTTTGCTAGGAAATGTACTGTTGACTTGAGACAGGTATTTTTCCCCATGCAGATTTTATGCTCACACCTCAAAGGGATCGTTTTGTTCATTAGTGTTTTTGTCTTGTTTTCCAGAAATATCCTAGAAACGCCTCACAAAACAATATCAATCCACTTTTGACTTTTATAAATACATTTAATTTAAGAAAAAATGTTTTAAAATAATAATGTCTGTGTAGCCAGTTTCTTACCCCAAATTATTAAAAACTCTAATTAATTCATTCATTCATGTATTAGTTTTTCATTCATTCTGGCCCTCATTCATCCGTTCTATCATTCATTCATTTGTTTTATTCATTCATCCATTCATTCATGTATTATTTATTCATTTGTTCATTCATTCACTCATTCATTTATTCATTCATTCATCTATTATTTTGTTCATTCATTCATTCATTCATTCATGTATTATTTGTTCATTCATTCATTCATTTATTCATTCATTCATCTATTATTTTGTTCATTCATTCATTCATTCATTCATGTATTATTTGTTCATTCATTCATTCATGTCATTCATGTATTATTCATTCATTCATTAATGTATTATTCATTCATTCATGTATTATTTGTTCATTCAATCGTTCAATCATTCATTCATTTAGTATTTGTTAATTCATTCATCCATTCACTTATGTATTATTCATTCATTTATTTATTTATACAATAATTCATTCACTTAAATATTAATTCATTTATTCATTCATTCATTCATTCATGTATCATTCATTCATGTATCATTCATTCATTCATTCACTCATGTATCATTCATTCATTCATTCACTCATGTATCATTCATTCATTCATGTACTATATTATTATTATTATTATTTATTTTTTCAGAAACTAATTAACAACTTATTTATATTAATGCTCAGTTGACTTAAAAAATATAATACAGACATATTCTATGAAAACGAGTATTTTTTTTTTTTTATTATATAACTATTTTGCTTAAATTAATTTGAGCTCTCATCTCAGTTGTTAATTAATTTCAAAGAAAAAAAAAGAAAGAAATGCTTAAAGAAATGTTTAAAGAAATGTACCTTTAAAGATGACAGGAAAACAAGCCATAAATTCAGATGAATATGTTGTTGTTGTTGTGCGGTAAATAGGACTGAACATATTTTAAATTTGAAAGCCACAAAACGCTAATTTATTGAATCATTGTTATTCCAAGGTGATTATTCATGTTTATCGCATCACTTTGTTCATTCATCCTTCCTTAATGGGGGGCGGGGTCTGTAAATATTACATTTCATCTGAAACAATGCTTTGGTAAGCGTCCAAAAGCACTCCATTCCATCTGTGAAAAACAATTTTCTTCACATTATGAAGCTTTGTGTCATGGATCATTTTCTGACACCTCAAAATAAGACTTCAAACAAGCCTGCGAGGCGTTTCCTGTCTGCGTCTCCCCCTTGTCAGGCTCAGATTTCCTCATCGCCGAGTTCCAGTCTATCAGCCCATTATACATGGTAGCACTGGAAAAATAGGATTACGCGAGGAGATTGTGAGCTTTATCCCAATACCAATTTTATCTGGCTGGCTGATAAACTACCGTAGCCCGGAGAGCAAAGGGAGCTAATGGGAGCGAGGGAAAAGAGAACTTGGACACGAGGAGTCACTTGGCTGTGGCTCGAAAGGTCACGGGTTTAGCGCTCTCTGCTAATGCTAACAGAAACTCATTTCACAGAACAGGCCGTTTGGCTCCAGGGCTGTGAACTGCGCTGTGGGTTGCTGTCCTAGTTTTTGTCTGCAATTAGAAGTGTAGACTTTGTAAGTCTTTGGCAAAATGTCAAACTCGTGTCATAGGGTGGACTGATATGTCAGATGATGTGTACAGGGTTAAAACTGTCAAGCTACAGATATTTTCTCTGATAATGATCAAACGCTGACCCACTCAAACCCTTGGCGTGTGCTACTTTATGATATGTTATAGGGGTCAGTCCTACTATGCTGTGCATGCAGTACATGTCTTTATTGTAAAGAGGGAATAAAATATTATACTTACACTTTTTAATAAAGGAAAATGTAATTTATTTGGTTTGAAAATAGGGGTACTTTTTAACATTTTAAATGTTTTTGCGATTATTGCTATTTTTCCCCTGTGTTTTAACATGACAACTGGTAATTTATTAATGTCTTTTTCCCTCCTTTGTCTAATCGAAATGTTTCAAACAAAACATGCTTTTTTGAGAATGTTGCTTTTAGCATTTTAAGTCCTCATATCACTTTCCATCAAGTTAATCTTCTGTGATATGCCTTTAACTAATTCCATAATGACATCATCCTTCATGAAGTGACATCACTTTGGAGGAAAAGCACACCAATGTCAGTAAGTATTAGCAGTGGATTAATGCATTTTTCTGTTGGTTTGTCTAATTCTAGAACATTATCCGGTTTGATAAAATTACAGAAATCAGTTTGACAGTATAAACGTCAAAGCTAATAACTTTAGCTATGTATTTCCATTCCACTGTGATAATTTGTTTTAATCGTACGTGTCTGAGCTTGACCACAACACATTTCTGAAAGAATGCCCTTTTATTGATCAGTGCTTCCTTTAAAATAAAATAAAAACATATTATAAATTCATTTCTTTTCAAAAGGTTCAGCATAACAGGAATGAATGGATGTATAGTTGTGTGTAGTTTTATAGTTTTGCACCTCTTTCTAATAAGAAGATGTGTTGCAACATGAGAGAAATAGAGAGAGAGAGAGAGAGAGAGAGAGAGAGAGAGAGAGAGAGAGAGAGAGAGAGAGAGTCGTAAGAATCTAGGCCATTCGTTAATGGTAGAGTCACCAGTAGGCCGCGGCTTCACTCTGCCGTCTATCCAGACATTAAAAAGAATTTCAGATATACTCCATTTCTTTGAGGATGCACTTCCTTTGAGATGGGGCTCCTTTTGAGCATATCCAAAGTGTTTTTCTGGTACACGGACCACGCCACAATAATTTAAGCCCCAGTACACAGATACGCGTGCTGACCAGAATCAGCCATTTGACAATGAACTCAAGACCTTTTTAAAACCAGACTGATTATATGTCAGTCTATGGCAAACCGACACGATTTGAACGTAAAGATTATTATTTGGTAAAATATTGCTATTTCAAGCACTGCAGTCTAAGAAACATTAGCTATATCAAATATTTAAGAACATTTCATGCATTTGTCTCATCAGTGTTGGGAAGTAACAATGTATTGATTCTAATAACATTTTCCAACTGTTTTCAGATTTTGAATTGGCAAAAAATGCTGCAGGGCTGTTTTCTGTCACATTTCTTTTCCCATGTTGCACTGGGAAATCTAATTCATTTTAGTGAATCGGATTTTTCAGATGGTTCATAAATTTAAATGGTCTAGAAACGATTCAGTGAATTATTTGTGTCACTGAGTTGACTTTCCATTTCTTTGTAGCGGATTATTTAGTTAAATGCTACTGTTTGTCATTAGCTAAGTTTCCATCAGAAGTAGCAAATTTAACTTGCACACGATATTGGAATATCGATTAAACGTTGACTAATAAAAAAGCGTTTTTATTCAGTGAGTCGAAGAGAACAAAAGTGTTACTTCCTGATAAACTGGTAAACTTCCTGATATTTTTGTTTAACTGCATCTCAGAGTGGCAGACGAAACGCAATAAACGCATGTCAGCCCCGGCACCAGAACATTTTAACAGGGTGGGCTATCCCTCCTGCACGGGGGGCAAATGAGTTTCAGTGGCCGTTTAGAAATGACATCGGTATCATAATTTTGCTTATTCAACAGAAGATTCCTATCATTACGTCATTAATGCGCAAAAGAAAAGAAAAAAAAGTATTTTGATTTTGCACTGGATAAAGACGCACATGCACTGGCTCAAACTACCGTAATTCCTCAAATAAAAACCGGTAGTCAATTAAACACAGGTGTTCTGACGATTTGTGCTGCCTTGTCGAAAAATGCTACCGTAGCGCGAATCGATCACAGAATGTCGATTAATATTATATGAAATACAATTATAATACAATTATAAGTTATGAGTAGCTACTGTATAGCCTATTGTAGACTAGGCTACTGTTTTCATTTTTAAAATGGTGAAAAGTAAAAAATATCATCAAAAATTCATCTTTGACTTGTCAAAGCACACCTTTCCTTAGTAACTGAAACTTTCAGTTATTCTTGTTCAGCTGGCTGACCGTACAAATATTCATATGGTAGTTAGCATTTTTTTAAAGGGATATTACATGATAACACGTGAAAATTTACCTTTTGTTAAAAAAAACTGTGAGTCTGCACATGCGCATAACCAGTAAGTAGCAAATCTCGATGCATGAATCGTCAGAACACCGGTCTTAAATTAAGGCCGGGGAAAATTTTTAATTAGTGTACACTCAAAGACGGACGCGCAGTGCTTGTGATAGATCACTGTTCAGTGTTTTTAACCACATAATGTTTATTTTAGGTTTCAGACATTTAAATACATATGATTTATAGCAAAACAATACATTTAATGGCTATGGAGGCAGCAATAACAATCCATTCAAATATATTTGCCGACGTGTTTTATTCATATCAGATACACAATGTAAGTAAACAAAGTTTACTCCATTCTTCTCCCAGATCACCGGCCACTTACTTTCATGTATTTCGAGAGAAACTGAATAATTGACGTGCTGTAATAAATCCAACAGACAGGAATCTCTTAAACTGCGGTGCCCATCTCACGTTACAGAGAAGATCATTTATAAAGGGGTTTAAACGACAAAACAAACTCACTTACACGTATTTGAGAGTCAGAATAGAAGATAGTTGATGACATGGTTAGCAAGTTTGTTATTATTTAGAAATAAAAGCGCTACATCTGTCATACAGGGCTTTGGCACACGTGCCAAGCATGACGCGTCACCGTGGAAACATGGCTGGCTGGAGGCGATCGCGAATTAGAAATAAAGGCCTGCCTCTAACAAAAGCCTGCTTCAAATAAAAGCCGGCTACCACCTGCAGTTCAGGTAAATAAAGCCCCCGGTTTTTATTTGAGGAATCACGGGTATGTAACTATTGTAGGTCAGCTGTGCGTGCAAACGTCGGTTCGAATCCCGCTCGGAGTCAGTTGAGTAGGACTGGTTATATATATATATATATATATACCACTATACTATACACAAACATTTTTAAAATAACGATGGCGTTATAAACAAACTAAGCAGTCAAAAATAAATAAAATTACACCAACCTGTTAGAAGAGCTGGAGTCTGCGGTGCTCACTGTCGTTGAACCTGATAGGCTGATTCAAATCTCCGCCTACCACCTGTCTGATCTCTTATGCTATGATTAAAAATCGATCAAATTTAAAATGAAAGAATAAATTAATGTTTCTAGCATCATTAGCATCCCATTTTATGGCATATTATATTTATTTAAACAGTTAATTAAGTTTTTACGTTCTTGCTTGGCTTTGCTGGGAAGGACGCCGTGCCTGAACGTTATCTTACTTTTGGAGGTGAATAACTGCTGTGTAGGAATGTAGTCGATTAAGAAAGTTCTGGAAGGTAATTATAGCGAATCAGTTTGACAAAAGACTTTGATATTTCAGCACAACCAAAACAGCTTTTCAGATTCTGTGCAAAAAGATCGGTCCGAGTAATGCCGTCCCATCGTGCAAAGTCACATGATTTTTTTTTATTTTTTTATGTGCATCAAGGAATTGAATCTGTAAATTTGTTTCCATCTTAATTTTCTTATCGGATTAAAAATGTATCCGACTCAATCGAGTGCATACGTTTTTTAATGCGAATTTTTAGAATTTATGGCCATCTAGGCGTTTCCATCAGCAGCTGGATGGAAATCCAATGAATGTATTTTTAGTGTTTCGGATGCATTTAGTGTATTTTTTATTTTTATTTTTTGCAATGTTACTCTTTTTCCACTGTGTTGCATATCTAGTAATTCAATACGAAATATACCCAATGTTTGTTTCTTTTGTCTTCTAATTCTAATTTAAATGTTTTAAACAAACAATACTTTCTTGAATGTTGTTTTTATCAGTTTATAGGTTTTTAACAGGATGGAACGTTATATTGATACCTTTAACCAGTTCCTTTTTATCTTTAATTAGTTCCTTAATGACATCATACTCCAGGAAGTGATATTATTTTGGAGGGAAAACGTCAGCATGTCAGTAAGTATAAGCAATGAATTTGATTAATTATTTGATGTTTTTTTTTTCCTGTGGCAATAGTTGGTTTGTCTCATTCTAGAACATTATCCAGTTTGATAAAATTGAAGAAATCAGTTTGACAGTATCAAAGTTTAAAAAGTTGGTTAAAAAATGACAAACTTTAGCTATTATTTTCATCCCACAGTGATAGTTCAGTAACTCAATTATATACTGTTTTAAGTATATAAATGAGTATAGCCTATCTAGTGTTTCAGTTATTCAGTTGTAAATGTATCAGTTGTTGTCTCTGTAATTGAGATTTTTGTGCCAGATAAATATTGCTCTCAATATGAAAATGAATGACTTAATCTGATGGTTTTATGAAAAGATATCGCCTCTTGTAGAGCATCAATGTTAGTTTGCTTGTGTAGTTAAATACATTTTCATCATTTTATGAGTAGCTTGAAGCTTGCAAAGCTACAGTTTCAAAACGGCTTCCCCTATGATGCTTCTTATAGCAACTGAACATATGATGTTAATTCATCAACATATTCTTTAGTGATGCTATCATGCGTGTATCAGGCAAATGTGACTCTCCTGCTGAATATCTGCTCTTCCTCCGCAGCATGCGTCGCTAACTGCACCATATTGTGAAGAGGCAGGCAGCCCATCACCGACGTAACTTTGATTGACAGTAAGTGTGCATATGTGTCCAATCTGCTCATCGGGATACGTGCTATCGTCATGATCTTTATTTATGTGTTCTGCTGTCGGCACAGTGCGAGCTAACTGCCCATTCCACACTAAATTAATTAGTTTGGCAGCCAGCCTGTGATGGAAAATTGGATCCAATATGGTATTTCCAGGGTGTTTCAATGTGGCATTCACTGGAGGGTGAGACAGACTTCAGATATTTGGGTCACACAGATTACATGCGGGCGCTTTCGTATCAGACTCGACAAAATGGAAATAAACATGTTTATGTGTTTTCAAACAACGTTTTCTACGTTCATCCACATTATGCATTTTATTTCGACCATGCAATTAACAAATACAGATGCCCCTTTATAAAAATGACGATTGTAAGCATGTGGAGCTTTTGTGTGAGCACCTATCCTGGCAGGGGTTCAAACTTGTGTTCCTCTTGAAAGGTTTTATCCAAGTAAATAAATAAATAAACATCCTTGGAGAAAGGGAAGAGAGAGAGGGAGAGGGAGGGACGACTACGGAAGTGCTTCTATCCCGTGTTGTTGTGCGTAAAATAAATCCTTTGTAGTGCATGCTCTTCTAATAACACGGCGGGTAATTAATAACTTCTACACAATTATAAATTAACTTCGGATCAGGACTCCGGCTTTGCATATGATTTTCTATAATCGCTAAAGCTACTGCGAAAACATGTCTCATATCAAGCGTAACTTTCTTATTTAACACAGACAGACTGGGTTCTCATCGGGTTTAAACGTACAGCAAATTATCTCTGCTGGGACCTTGTGCGAAAGCCAAAAATCACAGCAGTAATTTTTTTAATGTGAAATAGCATCCTTAATCGTCATTTTTGGATTCGTTCTTTTTTTTCTGCAAGTGAGCTTTGATGGAATTAATCTTAATATTTTAATATTATTACAGCAGTAAGGCACGAGTACGAGGGAGCTGTCACTAATTCGCTTTTCCACAAGTCTTGACTCCACGTGTATGAAATGATCATAGGTGGCTCTGCATGCAGCTCGTTTCTGGCACCTTGGTGGTGAGACGCTGGATCCATAATCAAACTCCTCTGTAATTAAAGGTGCAGAGAAAGCAGACGAGAGCGGCATGACATATCGCCTGACTCCTCAAATTCCTCTGTGGCTTTTCAAAGGATACTCCTTTAATATGGAGATTATGCTTATGTACTTGTCTTCACTTGAAAGGCATTTTCCTAATTTACTTATTAATGACATGTAAATCTATTTATACTGAGGGCCTCAACTTTGAGGAAACGCGCCCATCCCGCTCGCCGTAAAATCCGCCGGTTTGAAAACACAGGGAGGGAGGGTGCGGGTAAGATGAGCCCGGCCTCCCATTCTTGTTCTGTTAAAAATTTATACAGTCCATGTTAAATTTATTAATATTGCTTGCTGTCATTCACTTTGCTGCACTCTAACTGAAATGCGACTTGACAGCAAGCACATTAAAGATGTATGTCATTGTATTCAACAAAGATTAATGAAGCTCTGTAAAAGTAGCTGTATAGGAGAGAGGGCGAGAGTGATCAGAATTTGAATTCGTTGAATTAAACGAGGCCTAGTGCGGCACAGTTTAACATGCTTTTGCTCAGTGGAGAGGCTTTGGGACTGAGAGTACTAGTGGTATGTTCAACCGTAAAAACAAGTTTAAAAGATGATAGTTCTGCTCTAAAGCCTAGTGAGCGGGCATTTCACGCAGGCAGCTGATTTCTAAGGCCAGAAACATACTTCAAGCTAAACACAGATGCAAATGCTTAGTCAGGGTATTGCAACCATGTGCCATTAAATTGGATGTTTTTATTGAGGTATGTGACTATAAATATATAAATCATTCTCTTCAGATCATTGCACATCCATGACAGTGGTTGACCTGAAAGGGAAAACTGGCCAAGACAGGCAATACAAATGTACGTTGTTGCACCTCTTGTGGCAGTGTTGAGAATGCAGTGCATACTACTTGGAACACTCTACATAGGCCCTGTCCCAAATGGCACTCTTCTTACGAGTCTGCACTTTTGCGGTGTAACGCCACTTTGACTGTCGTGTAGAAGTCTGCTGCGGAGCTCGGCAGATGTGCACATCCTGGGCGCATACTGACCACAGAAGGGGCCGCGCGCAAGCACACTTCTGAAACCTAAAATGACCAATACAGTCTCGTGGACTTCAGTCACGCGCACACACCAGCCATTACAATTCCACAAGACCACAAGAGCATATGAAATGTGCCATTTGGGACAATACACGTCCATAGTGCTCTTCATTTAAAACTGCTCTCAATTGTTTTCAGTATTTATTTATTTTTGTTGGCAAGTTACTAAACTAAGCACACAACTCTAGTAACAATATAGACTAGCACACACACAAAAAAACTTTTTATTTTAGTATTTTTAAAATAATGTTATAGTAATAATAATTCAGTTTTGTTTTTAGTCATTTCAGTACTTTAACTTAAAGTAATGTTATTTAGTTTGGGCCTAGGCAAAAAAAGTTTATTTAATTTATTCATTTGATCATAATAATTTTAGTAGTGTTTGATAGTTTTAGTTGTAATTAACAATAACAACACTAATATAAACATATTTATAATTTAACATGTTATGTCTTTTTAATTATTTTAATGTTTTTGTCAGATCAAATAAGTCAAAAAAGGCTATACATTAAAAAAGTGGCTTTAATTACTTATGGTTTCTTTTGATATAGAAACTCAAATGCATTTCATTATGGGATACACTATTTCACAAAATATGTTTGTTGTATATTATAGATTTGACCAGGTTTAGTAGGCCATGTGAGACTAATGACCATAGGGTATTATTTGATTACATGCATACTGAAAATTCACACAATACACATCAGAATATACCGATAAGCCAAACCCTTATGACCACCTCCCTAAAATGCTGTTGGAGTGAGTCTGTTGGCTCAGACAGGATAGCCTTCGTACATCGATGAGCCTTGAGCGCCCAACACAATGTCCCCGGTTGTTGGTCTGTTCCTCCTCGAACCACTGTTGGTACATTCTCACCACTGCTGACCAGGACCAACACACAAGCCTTGCTGCTTTAGAGATACTCTGACCCGGTCGCCTTAACAATTTAGTCCTTGTCAAAGTCGCTCAGATCTTTATTCCTGTCCATTTCTGCTGCATCCAACACGTTGATTATGAGAAGTGATTGTTTGCTTGCCATCTAATCTGGCCAGACCTTATGAGATGATCAACGACATTCACTTCACCTGTGACTGCTCATCAGTGTGTGTGCTGTATAGTACAAATAAGTAAATATGTAAATTATGCTGTTCTGGAAACAGCCCATGTCTTTTTTTTTTCTTCTGGCTGCCATAGTCACGAATGATACCTAGAATTGTATACTTTTCTTTTTGTATAAAAATCAAGAAAAATGGTCAAAGTAGGCTATATCCCACAAGAATCAGCTGTAAAGCCACTAGAGATATGACATCTCCATCCATGTTTTCTCCAGAAGTCTGTGTTTCCAGAGCAGCAGTGCTGTAGTGTTGTAGTTGAGTGGCTCTCGCACACATTCCCCCACTCAAACATCCTCACGCTGAGCTCGAGCGCACCTCTTTCCCCAGGCGCTCCGTGTGCTGATGTCATATCCCCTGCAGCTAGGATGAGAAATTCACATCAGTCCTCAGGAGAAGTCCTTATGAAACCATGTTCATATCTCTACCGTTTGCTGTCCTGCATACAGCTAGCTGTAAAAAAAAAAAAAAAAAAATGGTGGAAATCTAGGATAAATTTCACAAAGAATTAAGACTTGATGTAGATTGAATGTTGGCTGGTTAATGTGGTCCAGTTAGTCCCTGCTGGTAGATACTGTAACTACACCACCTGTCAGCACGAATATGCTTTCTCTACTGATGGCTATTTAAACGTGTTTATAAACACACACACACACACACACACACACACACACACACACACACATATATATATATATGCTAATGTACTTTGATTGCTTTTGATGTTTACCCAGTATATTTTACCTTTACCTTTAATTTATGTTTAATTAGCATTGAACTACTTTTATCAATATTTTTCCTTGTTTCATTATATCTTATATATACAAATATATATGTAAATACTTTTTTCCTCGTCGACCATTTTGCATGATTGCAAAGTATTTTGTTTTTGAGATTAAAAGCAACCGCCTATCCAGTGTTAACGGCCTAGCTTGGAAAAGAAGGTGGAGAGGATGCAAAAAAAGAGAAAGAAAAGCCCGTTGGGAAGCAATAAAATGATTCTTCTGGCGTGCACTCCCTCAAATCATTAAATTCAAAGATTAAACACCCTCCCTACAAACAGCTGATTGTGTTTTTGCAATTAAGATTGCACTAGAAAATCAAAACAAAGCAACATTTGCTGTTTACTCAGCACAGCGAGCAACACACACCAGCATATTTTCATACGACAGAATAAAAAAAGTATTTACAAAGCTAATTTGGTCTAACAGGAAGCAGGGTGAAGCAAGATGAAGATAACCAGTATGAAGAGAGAGAGAGAGAGAGAGAGAGAGAGAGAGAGAGAGAGAGAGAGAGAGAGATGGTGAGAAAGAGGAAGAGTTCTTCAGGGCAAGAGGGCCACTCTTTGCCCAGTGCAGATGTATAATGCAAAGTTAGTGTTTCTTAGACCTTTCCTCCAGATAGATGGATCTGATAGATCTCAAGCAAAGGCAGTTAAACAGCTGGGCACTGTGTGCCCCGGTGTGCATTGAGAATATAGCGATGGATGGAGAGTTAAACTTGTGAAGGAAAGTAAATTTGCCCCAGGTGAGCATCTGGTTGAGGTCTTTAGACGTTGGACTCTTTACAGAATCACAGCAAAATCAATGCTTTTTATCAAGCTTTTAGTTAATGTTAAACAGCATGGAACATAAAAACGTGGGTGCTACAAACCAGGGTGGTGGTGGTTGAAAGGTTGAGAATGGATTCATGACGTGAGCAAAAAAGGAAAATATTACATTTTGAAGAGAAAATGTATATTGTATAACTGTGAATTGTGCACGATAAGACCAGGAATGTGCATACATTTGAATTTTATGTTGACTTTAAGGCTTGATATTTTTGCTTTAAAATAGAAGACAATCATGTTTCAAGCACTTCTGCACAACATGCTACAATGTCAGTTAGTTCTTTTCTCTGGAATGTATTGCTGAATTTGACTTTAGAGCTTTCAAAATACTTTGTGGTCGGTCTGAGGGAACATTAATCAGTGTATTTTTCTGTTTCTGATCTAAAACTGCGGCTGCTAAACGCTTGGTTCCCTTGCGAAGCCAATAAATTAAATATTAGTAAACTACATATTTAAATTCCTTCCCCAGGCAGTTTTTTTAGCATGTTTTGCTATTCTTGTGTACTATAATATTCACCATACCATTTTCAAACTAATGGCTTGTTACAGCTTGGTTTTGCATTCCATTTGCTTTTCCTCCAGATTTCTTTATAAAACAAATTGCAGTGGAACTCTAAAGGGAGACGAGAAAGGAAATTGAAACTTTCTGAGGAACACGTCATTTCACAAACGTTCACCCTTAAGCGATCAGGAATGCTGGAATCATTTTAGTGTTTACTGAGGCACGTAGCCGTCTGCGTATGAGAGAAGAAAACAAGTGGTTTCCACCTCAAAACCTCACTATCTCTCATTTGATTATTTGATTCGAATGCGGCTATGCATTTTTTATGTCAAATGTGAATAATTATTTGTCTAAAAAATATTTACATTTGGTTTAAGCATTCATTCATATCATATCCTTAAAGCTACAGACCATTATAGGATTTACAGTAGCTAAAACACATTTATAATTCATGAATGTAAACAAACTTCATCTTTAATTATATGTATTGGAATCATTGAGAAATTATTAATAACTTTCTAAGCTCATAAGATGGTTCATGCAAATAGAGCAAATCACATCACTGGGAAGAGACGTTTTAGCCAAGTACTTACACAAACTCACTGAAAGAGAATGGTTGTTGTGTCATAAAAAAGGATCTTTTTTTTCCTTTTAGTCCCAAAGGAAATGAAATTTGGGGCTCAATTGTTTCTGCATTACATCTTTTTAAATAGAATATCTGTCTATATTTGCCACTATCACAGGCCTTTTGTGTTTGAATTAGCAATGATTTTGGTTTCCATTTATCAATTATTTGGGCACCAGTTATCAGCTGAATGTGAAATCACACTGTAACGTAAAGTAAGTGTCTGTGCTGTCTTAAAATGTTAAGCTTACTTGAAAAGCAAAGTTGTACTAAGTGACAATGGGTTATTTGAGTTGACTAAATACACTCTTGAAACAAAAAATGTTTGTGCACATTTCATTCTTAATTAGAAAATAAAAAATTAATTATATTTTGTAGTAAGAAAAATCTTGTGTAGTGTACAAAAGGCACTGTTATAACACTATTATAATTAAAGGCAGTACAACAAATTCCACTATTATATACTTTATTTCCAAAACTTTTTTGGGGGGATATGATATGATCTGGACATGTTCTTGACAGGCTTCAATCATGCAGTCCAAAACTAGCTTTGTATTGATTCGATTTTAGTCCCTTAACTCTACAAATATATACCTTCCTACACCTCTCTCCTTGAGTGTAAATATAGAATATGTTATATGAATCTGGGTGGACAACACGTTCTTAGCGAATGTCTCAGAAGGAGGTGAACTCGGCAGTGTGAAAGCATGCGAGTCGAGTAATGGCTCAGGGGAATTTGCAGATCCGTGGTGAACTTTCAAATCAATTCTATGCATTAGTTATTATCAGCGGCTTTGATAGACACAGACTTCACCAGACATCTGCTCATTACAGGGGCATGCTACTGTCTGACCAAATCTACCGAGACACAGAGAATGAGAGCGATTGTCTCACAGGTGAGTAGGTGAGGCATCAGTCATTAGGATTCTTGTGCTTTTACACATTTCAAATCAGTTTAAAAAAAAAAACTTCACTTTGTAATGTCATCTTGAACACCATGAAGGTCTATTTCATGCTTTTTTAAGAGCCCTGCAATAGTCTGACAAATCTGAGTTTATATATTATCTGGTTAAACATCACTGTCTACTAATATCTAATGAAATTTTAGCCAAGGAATTGTTTTGTCAGAGTACACAGCTACTTTTGAATGGTATAGAAACTATACTATAGATGGATATAGAAAGATGCTAATTTTGGCACCAAAATGGTGTGGCATTAAAGGGATAGTTCACCAAAAAAATTACAAATCTTTCATTTACTCACTGTCAAGTTGTTACAAACCTGTATACATTTATTTGTTGACACCTTTTTGGGACACCTGCTGAACACAAAGATATTTTGAAGAATGTGGGTAACCAAACAGTTGTGGGACACCAATTACTTCCATAGTATTATTTTCCATAATATGGAAGTCAATGGGGCCCATCAATTGTTTGGTTATAAACATTCTTCAAAATATATTCCTTTGTGTTCAGCAGAACAAATACATTTATACAGGTTTGGAACAACTTGAGGGTGAGTAAATGATGACAGAGTTTTCATTTTTGGTTGAACTATCCCTTTAGCAGTGGTTAACCAGACCATGTTAATCCATTAAACCTTGACTCCTTGGGGCAGTTGCATAAACATAGCCATTATATTAAGACTTAAGTGTCTTAAGTACTAGGAGCAATCAGTCTTACTTGTCGGAATCAAATGATACCAATCTATGTGTTTTATGTAACTGGCTTAAAACAGTTATGAACAGTCTAAAAAAAAAAAGACTAACTTATAAGACTAGTCTTTGCAGTTTATGCAACCGCCCCTTAGATGCATTGGCATAACAAACATAAAAATCAGTGTATGCAAATGTCATATCACTACAGTAAGTTTTGATGATGCTGCATGAAGCTCATACAAATTCAATCTGAATTGCATTCAAACAGAGTTTTAGAAAAAATTAAGCGTTTTGACATTGGTGCAATTAGTTATGCAAATGCATGGCTGTGATTTCCAAAAGTTTCCTTTCATAACGTGGCAGGAGATGGAAGAGCATTAACGAGGAGTGAGATATCCTCCAAGACGCCGGCATTATCTTCCAGGACAGAGGGCGCAAATTCCCTCTCTCAGGTGGATGATTAAAATCAATTAAATCACTCCAGCTATGTCAGCCTAGGGATTCTTCTGACGAATGAAATTATGCTAAGAAAAAAGAGGGAGAGCGCGAGCTAGAGAAAGGCAGAGAAACGTTCGCGCTCTCCCCAGGCCTGTCTCAGCATCACTCTCCCCCACAAATGAGATTAAAATGTGCAGCACAGGGATTTCAAAGGGATATTTTCCATAAGAACATGAAAAGTCCTCAGAAGCCAGTGTAAAGAGACCTGAAAGCCTCTAGCGAGAAGCCCTGTCAGCCAACCCCCATCTCACACCATCGCTGCCAAAAAAAAAGTTACGTGTACACGTGCTTGTGTTCCCTCTCGCAGCTTGTTAAGATATAAATAAACACAAACCCACCCAACTCAACAAACATTACCATAACCACCTCTGTCTGAGTGAAACAGCCGTGACATGTAACCAAAAAGGGCCGTGTCGAGGCCACTTCCTCCCGGTGTGTTGTTGACAGTCTTCTGATTTGCCTCCGTCACTCCTCACTGTTGTTCTTTTTGTCCAGGATTCCTCCGTCATTGTCAGTTAAGGAACACGGGCACAGATGAATGAGCTGAGACGCTGTGTCAGTAATACGGTTGTTTCTCACTTGTCACTGGCTGTTGCAAGTCAACAGCATTTAAATTGAACCTATTTGCATATGGTCATATTGTGCATGATTCAGCAATGCAGATTATTATTTTAAAAATGGCTTTGTAAGCTAAATTTGTGACATCCGTTTCAGCTGATGTCACAAATTCCTACTTTTTTTCAACTACCTGCCTCTATTCAGGTATACAATATACAATTCACTTTTAAGATACAATCATTTAAAATTTGATAAAATCAAGTTTAGCACCCTATACTTTTTTCTCATCATCATTTGGAAATATGTCTTTTAGAAAAATGTTTTTTTGGGGTCTCAAGGTCACCATGAAATGGTGACTTTAAAGTTGCAGTGTACCTGATATAGTGGGAGATATTTTTTTCCGTATTGTGATCTATATCTATGGAAGCCTTTTCCGCCACTGAATAAAAAATAATAATTGTGACCTTTTTATCTCACTATTATGACTTTTTTTCTCAAAGTCACAATTATCTTTAAAAGGGTGAACAATTATCCGTGGCGGAAACAATCTTATATATATCATAGAGAACTGGATTAAGAAAAAGTTGGACGAGGATATCGTGGTTCGCTTTCGTTGTCACTCCGAGTTACGTCGGATGACGACGAATGGGGTTTCCCTTAGAACACCTATCGACTTCGAGTATACAAAAACGAGCCAATGGCAAAGAAATGCCATGGGTCTGCGGAATTTGCATGACGTAATCCGCCCCACCTCGTGGGTAAAAAAGGAGGACGCCGGCAACATGCAGATATGTTTTTCGCTTCGGAGCCAAGAGTATCTCTTCACTCCACAGCCATTTATGACTTCACTCTACGAGACGAGCCATTCTCTCCGGTGTTGGTGTGGTGGCGATCTAGCAGCGAGTTCACATTGCCTGCTGATCTGTGCAGTGATCTGCCAGTGAGTGTGTTCTCCCCGCTCGCTTCAACATCGCGGAGTTTTTTTCTCCTCTCACAAAAGAGCTCGCACGCGGCACGTCTTTTTAAAGACGGCTCGCCCGTGCATTTAAAAAAAAAAAAAGTGGCGGCAGATTGGTATCGGACTCTGATGGGCACGAGCGCTGTCTAGTGTGTAGGGCTTTTATCATGCTTGTACAGCGCTTGTGGGAGATTCATGTTCTCTCTGGGAACGTGATCATCGCGTCATTTAGGTCGAGACTCAATGAACTCGCAAGAGTGAGAGTCCCCTCATCCACACCCCGATCTAGCGGGTGGCCCGCGAGTTTCGGTTGAAGCTACAGAGAAAGATGCTATGTCTGTTGTAACATCATAAGGTGGGCTTGGTTCTTCTGGAAGTGACGACTCGTCACAGCTGCCACCTTCTGGTGTGTTATGCTGTGCCTGAGTCTGATCCGGAGATGACGGCCATGCTTTCCTGGGACGATTGGTTTTGGGTAAGGCCGCCGACCCGCGTCCACGGCAAACCCCAATATCTTTCCTCCCGGACGTGCATGATGAGATCTCGATGTCCTGAAAGACCCCCGTGTCTTTTCAGGACCGTTCGTTGGTCTCATCCGCCTTTCCCCCCTCACGGGGCCGCTGCCCATGGGTACACTTGGGTCCCCCCGGTTGAAGCGCTCTGTTGCGATGCTACTGTGTCCTCAGAGTGCTTCCCGGCGCTATCCTAAGCACCCGTCCGAAGCCTGTAGTTCTTTTCGTCTACACTAATCTGTGGCGAATTCCTATAGTGCCACAGGACAGGCAGCCGCCTCACTGCATCCCGTGACCGTTCTGTGGTCTACCTGGCCCAGATGCTCATGGTTTTGCATGAGGGCGGGACTGACTCGAGGCTCTTAATGAGCTACCCAGCGCGCCGCCACTGACCTTGCTCTCCGAGCGACGAAGGTGGCCACGCGCTCTCCGAGTCAGGTGATGTTTACCACTCTGGGGCTGACCGGTCTGATGTGCTGGAGGTCGGCAGATTCGTCTGCTCACCCCCACGCCCCAGGTCGGCCTCTTCGGCGGTGCGGTTGAGTTCTTCTGCCCAATAGTTCTTAACCGCCCGGGAGCAGATTGAGGTTGTTCTGCCGACGGCCCCGCCGTCCGCTCAGGCCCCTCAGTCTGCCAACCGCCGAAGGCGCCCTCCCACGGTCACAACCCCGCCCGTTCATCCGGGCTGGCTTGGAAGACCGTGGGGGGTTGCCTCAGCCCTCTCCAGCCCCGCCCCCCGCTAGACGCCGGGTTAAGCGGCGCTTTTTGAGATGGGCTGCTCAGAGATGGGACTCAGTTCTTTCCAGGAGTTGGTAGCAGGGCCACTCCTTTCCCCGGTGGAGGGCTGGGGAAGAATCCTTATTCAAAAAGAACTGACTCTCTCGTCTCTGAGCACACAGAGTTCTCGGACGACACAGAGCGCCGCCCACCAGCCGTGCTCTCCTCGTCCCCCTCCGTCCCAGAGTCGGTTGACACGGCGTGCCGCCCACGGGCCGTTTCGTCCCTGTCCCACTCTGTCGCCAGACCCCTGGCAGAGCAGGCCCCCGTGGAACGCTGGTCCTTCCCTGGCCTCCTCTGTCAGGGCGCGATGTTAACTGCGCCCCCACACCGGATCGCTATGCCGTTCACGTCCGGGCCAGTTACTCCGCTTCGCTGCCCCTCCGGGGGGACGCCGGTGGTCCGCATGACCCCGCTGGTGCAGTTCCTAGAAGCCTGGCTAGAGCTTCCCCAACTGTCCCGCTGGGTCGCCCGCACCATCCGGTTCGGCTATGCGATTCAGTTCGCACGGTCTCCTCCCCGATACAGGGGAGTCCGCTCCACTTTGGTCGGTGGCAACGCCCCGGTCATGCGAGCAGAGATTGCCACTCTGCTGGCGAAGGGTGCAATCGAGACTGTCCCTCCAGCCGAGATGAAGTCCGGCTTCTACAGCCCTTACTTCATTGTCCCCAAGAAAACCGGTGGGTTACGACCAATCCTGGACCTGCGAGTATTGAATCGCTCCCTTCTCAGGAGGCCGTTCAAAATGCTCACCGCCAAACGCATTTTCGAGTGTGTGCGGCCCCAGGATTGGTTTGCAGCGATCGACTTGAAGGACGCCTACTTTCATGTCTCCATTCTCCCTCGTCACAGACCGTTCCTCCGGTTTGCTTTCGAGGGACAGGCATATCAGTACGCGGTTCTCCCGTTCGGGCTAGCCCTGTCTCCTCGCGTCTTCACGAAGGTCGTCGAGGCAGCCCTTGTTCCCCTTCGGGTTCACGGGGTTCGCATCCTGAACTATCTCGACGACTGGCTGATTATAGCTCACTCTCGAGACCAGGTTTGCGAACACAGGGACCTTGTGCTCCGGCACCTAGCCCGTCTGGGCCTTCGGGTCAACTGGGAGAAGAGCAAACTTTGCCCCGTGCAGAGGATCTCTTTTCTCGGTATGGACATCGACTCGGTCGCCATGTCCGCGCAGCTTACGAGCGAGCGCGCGCAGTCACTGCTGACTTGTCTGAGACAAATACAGGGCAAGAAAGCGGTTCCACTGAAACATTTTCAGAGGCTCCTGGGGCATATGGCATCTGCAGCCGCGGTCACGCCGCTCGGATTGCTTCATATGAGACCGCTTCAGCTTTGGCTTCGCGACCGAGTCCCGAGGTGGGCATGGCAACAAGGCAAGCTCCGAGTTCCAGTGACTTCGAGCTGCCGTCAGACCTTCACCCCGTGGTTGAACCTCAGTTTTCTCAGGGCTGGTGTCCCCCTGAGACGAGTGTCGAGGCATGTTGTTGTCTCAACAGATGCCTCCACCACGGGCTGGGGCCCCATGTGCAATGGTCATGCTGCCGCGGGCTCCTGGACAGGACCCCAGCGCCTATGGCATGTCAATTGCCTCGAGTTGCTGGCAGTACGCCTTGCTCTGCACCGCTTCCGAGCGCTGCTCATGGGTCAACACGTACTAGTCCGATCAGACAATACCGCCACAGTAGCGTACATCAACCATCAAGGTGGTCTACGCTCCCGCCGTATGTCGCAACTCGCTCGCCACCTCCTCCTATGGAGTCAGAAGCATCTGAGGTCCCTTCGTGCTATTTACATTCCCGGAGCCCTGAACCGTGCTGCCGACGAGCTGTCACGGCTTCAGCCCCTCCCTGGAGAATGGCGACTCCATCCCCAGTCGGTCCAGCTGATTTGGGACCAGTTTGGCGACGCACAGATAGATCTGTTTGCCTCCCGCGACTCATCCCATTGCGCCCAGTTTTATTCTCTGACCTAGGGCACGCTCGGCACGGATGCACTGGCGCACAGCTGGCCGCTGGGCCGCAAGTATGCGTTTCCCCCAGTGAGCCTTCTTGCGCAGCTCCTGCGCAAGGTCAGGGAGGACGAGGAGCAAGTCCTTCTGGTTGCGCCGTACTGGCCCACCCGGACTTGGTTCTCCGAACTAGTGCTCCTCGCGACAGCACCTCCTTGGCCAATTCCTCTGAGGAAGGACCTCCTTTCTCAGGGACGGGGCACTCTATGGCACCCTCGTCCCGATCTCTGGAACCTCCACGTGTGGCTCCTCGACGGGACGAGACAGGTTTGAGTACCCTACCACCTGCGGTGGTGGCTACCATCACTTCCGCTAGAGCGTCGTCCACGAGACATGCCTACGCGTTGAAGTGGAACCTATTCGTCAATTGGTGCTCTTCTCGCCGAGAATACCCCCGGAGTTGTTCGATCAGTTTCGTGCTTTCCTTCCTTCAAGATGGGTTGGAGCGAAGGCTGTCTCCCTCCACCCTCAAAGTTTATGTTGCCGCTATTGCCGCTCACCACGACTTAGTGGAAGGTAAGTCCATAGGGAAGCACGACCTGATCGTCAGGTTCCTGAGGGGGGCGAGGAGACTGAATCCTCCTCGCTCTCCTCTCGTTCCCTCTTGGGACCTCTCAGTGGTCTTAAGTGCCCTGCGGAGTGCTCCCTTTGAGCCTTTGCAATCAGTGGAGCTTAAGTTCCTGTCAATGAAGACAGCGCTCCTGATTGCATTGGCTTCTCTCAAGAGGGTCGGGGACCTGCACGCATTCTCCGTTGACGAAGCGTGCCTAGAGTTCGGGCCGGCCGGTTCTCATGTGATCCTGAGACCCCGGCCTGGATATGTGCCCAAGGTTCCTACCACTCCCTTCCGGGACCAGGTGGTGAACCTGCAAGCGCTGCCCTCGGAGGAGGCAGACCCAGCCTTGGCACTGCTCTGTCCAGTACGCGCTCTCCGCGCTTATGTAGATAGGACGCAGTGTTTCAGGACCTCAGACCAGCTCTTTGTCTGTTATGGTGGGAAGCTGAAGGGAAAGGCTCTCTCAAAGCAGAGGTTGTCTCACTGGATAGTGGACACCATTGCTTTGGCTTACCAGCAGCAAGGCCGACCGTGCCCCCTTGGTGTGACCGCCCACTCCACCCGGAGTGTGGCATCCTCCTGGGCGCTGGCGCATGGCGCCTCGCTAGCAGACATCTGCAGAGCTGCAGGCTGGGCGACACCTTACACATTCGCCAGATTCTATAATCTCCGAGTGGAGCCAGTGTCCTCTCGTGTTCTCGCTTCAAACAGCTAGTTCCGGACCCGCTCAGGTGTCTTCGCTTGCTCGCCATTCCACTCCGCGGACTGGATACGTGCGATATTCTACTCAGGTGAGCTTCTCCGAAAGCCCTGAGTTCCTCCAGCACCCCTGATGCTAGCGCCAGTGTCTATTGCCTGGGCGTCGGCTAGGTGCCTCCGTGTGCATGGTCCCTCCCATGAGCTACCCCCACACGTGTATTTCCACTGTAAGCCTCTTTGAGCATGTGTCTTTCCCTCGGCAAGCCACCTTGCCACCCCTGAGGTTGAAATATTCCACCTGCGGCTGGACACCTCAGAGTTTCTCCATATGTTACTTTCAGGTCATATGTGTATTTTCAAATGCCCCCCCCCCCCCCACTGGGTTGGTGATATTTGCATATTTCCCCTTAAAAGCTTGGGATATGCTTCCCAGTGTACCTTGGTATTCCTGTGTTTAATAGGAGTCCTTCGTCCTAATATCTCGAGGGCTCAGATTTTCGCAGGGCGCTGGAAGACAGCTGTGAAGGTGGCGTGATTTGACTGGTAACCCCATTCGTCGTCATCCGACGTAACTCGGAGTGACAACGAAAGGGAACGTCTCGGTTACGTATGTAACCCTCGTTCCCTGAGTAGGGAACGGAGACGTTACGTCTTCCTGCCACTTCCGCTGTACCGCGGGGATCGCCTGAGTTCAGTCTTGGCTCCTCAGCGAAGAAACATATCTGCATGTTGCCGGCGTCCTCCTTTTATACCCACGAGGTGGGGCGGAGTACGTCATGCAAATTCCGCAGACCCATGGCATTTCTTTGCCATTGGCTCGTTTTTGTATACTCGAAGTCGATAGGTGTTCTAAGCGAAACCCCATTCGTCGTCATCCGACGTAACGTCTCCGTTCCCTACTCAGGGAACGAGGGTTACATACGTAACCGAGACGTTCTATGTATTTGTTGAAAATGAACACAAGCTTGCAAGGATGGTGTTTAAGCAGACTAAATTATTAGAGATGTCTGTTTTTTCACCAAATAAAAATGCCATTGTAATTCAAATTATTTTTAAAGAAATGAAACATGCATGGATGAATCATTCACATTCATGTGAAACACACTCCAAACACACACTACACAAATATACTTTGCATTCTTTCTTCATCTATCAGAAATTGTAATTGAAATTTAATTGTTTTAACTGTTTTCTAACAAAATTGAGAATTAAAATCAGTGTCAGGCTTCCGATTGATCACACTTTTGACCAATCAAACCTTGATTTGTTCTTACTTTTGCTTATTTTTCCCTATTCTGGGGTGATCATAATTCCCAGTACACTTTTTAAGTATGTTTTTAATGAATTATATAGCCTATAATGGGTTGAACTTATTAGTAGTAGGCATATTTGCAAAGGCAAAACATTACAATGATTATTAATTTTTCATAATTAGGGTCAAACATGTTGGCAAGTAACTTATCCCAGAACGTTTGTGCTTGTTATTACAGAGAGGCTTCTGAGTTGTGCCTGGAAAGTGCCTGGAGATATTCCATAGCTTGTGCTGCAGAGACCGAAGATGTTTCTAGGATCCTGAGACTTGGACCAGCAAGCAACCACAAAGCAATGTACTAAAACACCTTAGCAACACCCTGGCAACCACCCACAAGAGTTTTCATGGGCAAGCAGTGCTCGCATGTTCCTCAGAAAATGTAAAATCTAGTTGTTGCATGTATTATTTGAGTTAAAGCTTTCGTAAAGCAACATGTGTAGCATAGCTGCTGAGATCTATTGATTGTTAGTTTAAATTGGCAGAAGGCAGTAAGACAACGCCGTCATTTATGGCGAGAGAGAGAGAGAGTGCGCGTGCCGAGGTCTATTTCTCACCAGGCGAGGGAATCTTTGCCCTCCTGGAATAATGTAATATATGATGTTCTGTAGAGTGCACTGAGTGATCACATTTGGACGTAGAAAGATGATAAATGTATGTTGAAACAATGTAAAACTGTCTGAACAGGGTATTGTCAGGGATTTCTGCCCGCCGTGCTTCCGCAATAACCGGCCAGATCCCTCTTTGAGCTGTTCAGATCTATTTAATGCCTTATTATCTGAAAAATATACAGCACGTATTGCCTCAAACTCTGGCAGCCCTTTGTCTCCTGACAAATTTACCTATTCTCCAATTCTGGTGATGCATTTCAGAAGCGAGCCTCTGTCAATCCCAGTTAAAGACAGCATCCCCATCTTTCGGCTGCGCAAAGCTTTTGATATAGGGCCCGGCCGTAAAGCTTGAAAGAGAAGAAATATATTCAGTTACCCACAGTCGCCTAGAAAAGCCTGTCTGAGAAATGGTGTATTGAAATGCCTAATTAACTGACAGTGTCCAGTCAATTCGCTTTGCTAAACCTGCAGATCACCTCAGCTGAGGGGCCGTCCCTGGGGCTCGTTTGACATGCACACTTTTTACGGCCCCTAAGAATGATTGTAGCAGACGAGGCTTTGTGCTGGATGGAATCTCCACACCTCCGATAAGTCCATGTATCTTCTTTTATTAGAGTATGAAGGGGAATGCCAATGAAATTTTTATTCCGGCAGAATTTCAGACGGACGATGCTTGCTCCCGTGGGGTGGGTGGGAAGCGGCCCGGACGCGAGCAAACCGATCCAGAAAAACGGTAAGGGACGAATCAAAGGAGGAGGGAGATGTTCAGTTTCTCTGTTTCTTCTGCCATTGGGAGCTCTTACACTTGCATGGGAGGAGTTTTGCTTCACCCACTTTTTTTGACAAACAAAAACTGACAACTTTTCTACCTTTTGTTTGTTTGTTTGTTAATTATCTATCTATCTATCTATCTATCTATCTATCTATCAAAAATAGCTAAATTAATTTTGTAAATACCAGTTCAAATGATCAGACACCTTTATTGAGAGAACTTCTTTTCAGTTAATTTCCCAGAAGTTCAAGTGTTTCAGGTTAATAGGGATATTTTTCCTGGTTTATTCGCGGTGTTCTTTTCTTAACTGACAGCTTTCATTTTATTTATCTGAGTGGAGATTTGATTATTACTTAAACTTGTCACCTTAAATTATCATTTTAATAGTAACATCAGTATGGCAGGAACATGTCATTAGTCTTAAGAGCAAAGTATGAATCAGGTTTTATTTCTTTCATCTTAAGCATGGCGACATCACTCGGTTTGCATTCAGCCAGTGATTACATGTCTAATGAAAACTATCTCAGTTGAATTTCCAAAGTAAATGCAATTTAAATATCTATTTATCTGTCTTTGAGAGTGGCTTTGAGCTATTAGTTCATGTGAACAAGTCTGGCCTGTTAATTTTCTGCCTCTCCTTGAGCTCAGACAGAGTCAGGGAGGGACGCTGTTCCCCCAACACCACCCTGAAACTCAGCAGTGGAAATGAATAATGCAGTCCGACCAACCCCCACCACACACACACACACACACACACACACATTGCAGGGCCTGGAGCGCCGTGGGTTCAAGTGTACGCACTTGAGGGGCACCATCAGTATCAGCGCACAATTATCTGGTGAATTTGTACACTTTATTACAGGAGTTCCATTGGGCAAATAGTGTCACAACACAGAGACCGGCCCTTCAAAAGCATATTTAGCTAATAAAAGCTAATTAATTAGACTAGAATGAGCTTAGCAGGGGGACACTGGCGGGCAGTGAGCATGTGTGTTTGATACAACAAAGATACGACATCTTAAATGCAGCATTAGACTGATTAGGAAAGAGCATGCATGATGTCAGCACAGAGAATGGGATATTCTCATATCCAAGCTTAATGTGCGGTGACAATTATAAGTAAACAATTTGGGTTGATTCCACTCCACTGCGGCGCTAGCAAAACATTTGAGAAACTCCTTCCAGCACAATGATTTTCTCCTCCTCTTTTCATTGCATCTACAGTAGGTGAAGACTATGGAGAAGATGCCAGTTTCACTATTATTGGATTAACCAACGGTGTTCTAATTGTGACTGTGACCAGTAATGGGTTTGAAAAAGCTGTCTGAAAACATCTTTAATTTTGCAGTTCCATTTGGTAAAGCTAATGGTGCAGAATATTTTACCTTTAAACAAACAGGTATGCTCCTCTTAAATTAATTCCAACACAATCAACACTTGAAGTCTTCATCTACTGTATAAATATTATTAATACAATCAATTACTCAATATATAATATACATGCATGAAATAATGTACTAATAACCATTTTTAGATAGATAGGTAGATCTATCTACCACTTCACAGTGGCTTCTTGTGGCTCAAGCAATCAGAAAAATGCAGAACTTTGCAATTTATAATCTGCATATGGGTTCTGTATATTGTTGCATTGCACTTTAGAACAAAACCTTGTGTTGTCACATGCCAGGCTTTGACATTTGGTATTTGCATTAAAGATGCTTTGTGGTTTTTCTGCTTCCACAGGGTCTCAGGGTCTCTTCCTGATAGGTCTAGAGTTTATGGCCAGTGGGACCTTTGCTTAAAACTCTTAACAAACAGAGGTAAAGACTTGAGGGGGCTTTCAGACTGCCTCCTGCCTCACCTTCATGCTTTATCATGTGAAAATCTGCTAACCCCATCATACAAAAACACACACACACACGCCCATCCGATCTCGCTCGCAGCTACAGTCTTAAATCAAAGTGCGCACACGTGGCTGATGGGTGTTTGACACCGCTGAGCTCTTGTCACTGCTGAGTCAAAGTTGCCGGTCTGGTGTCCTTGTCTTATTCCCTCGTGTACAATCACTTGTTAATCTGTCCACAGGGCACGGCTGCCCCCCTCATCGCCGGGATGTGCATACTGAACACGGCCTCAACAACTACACGCTCAATGGCAAGATTGCATGAACACAAATACACTTTAGAAACACAGTTTGTTTTCTGCTTTACCATTCTGCTATTACCTTGTTTTGTTGCAGTTTTCTGAAGTAATATGAAGCCATTGTGACCTTTATGGTTTGTACTGTAAAATTGATCATGTCAATAACTTGTTTTTGGCATGATTGCTTGATAGTAACCAGTTTTTAAACCACAGGTTATTTTTTTCACATTGCAGTTTAAAATGCTTTCCGCCACATTGCTGTCTCTATGAATATATAGTCAATTGTATTTAATATGTTGATTTTGAAAGCTTAATTTCCTAACTTCAGACAATCATTTTACCATATGTACCACTAGCCATCAGTGTGAGTATCATTGTGAATACTAGTTTTTAGTGCTATACATGTAATAAATTGCAAGAGATGTGAAGACTGTTAGCTGTTCTCTCTGGCCGCATACACATTATGGTTCTAGTGACCCAATTCTGATTATTTGACACAGATCGGATCATATGACATGTAAGCAGGAAAAAAGCACATGGATTCCAATATTCTCAGATCGGTCTCAGGCCTCATTCATATGTGGAAATAAATCTGATATAAATCGGATACATGCATTCCGTCTGCCATGTAAGCAGACAGATCAGATATATATTTCCCTGTCAATGTGAGTCGTACGTCACTGAATAAGATGTAAGCTGGTTGTCAAAAAAAAATTGGGCATTAAAACCTACAGTGTAAGTATGGCCTTTATTTGGAAAAAATAATCTGATTTTGCATGAACTGCACACCAAAGTTCGGAAACCCGTTTTTATTCTCATATCTGTACCAAAAGCTAGTGAAAGTGGTGGTTACACTTTATTTTACAGCATTTGCACTTTCAATGTACCTACTGTGTACTTGCCCACACAATTACTGAGCAATGTAAGATAACTAAATGAATTAAGTTAAGGTTTAGGGGTAGGTCCAGACCTAGTTGTTACCCAGTTAGTGTCATTACTACAATAAGTACATAGAATGTTCATGCAAAACAGGGCTGTAAAATAAAGTGCTACCACAGTGTCATTCAGTGCTGGTACCATGTAGCGATAAAACAAGATCCACTTTCTTACCATGTTTCAATCCATCTTGAATGACTTACGATTAATGGCCTGCTCTGGAATGTCATTTAATCAATCCTTCTGACTTTGTGACCTTGACTCACGTTGTAGTGGCTTTGTGAGTGAGCAGGCCTTAGTCTTCTGCATGATTCTATCTCCAGTGAAAAATGTATTGAGCTAAGGCTGTTTCACATGCATACAGTTTTGCTCCTTTAAAAGAAATGTGGGACAAAATAATGTCATTGTCTTGTCAAAGCATAAATAATTCATCCCCTCTCTGACACAAAGCTTTCATATTGTAGTGTTCACTCTCAAAAACCCGGAATCACTTTACTTTGTTTCTTCTCCTTTATTCATGACAAACTTGCATCGAAACTTTAAATTAATTATGAAAACAAAAAATATATTTAGTTCCTTTCTGAGAATCCCCCGTACCCCAACAATGCCCTTGGTGCGCCATTCTGTCATAAAATCAAAATGAAAGACAAATGGAAAGACTGGAGGCAGAGCGTGGAGATTTCCTCTCCAAAACTTAACCTCATCATCTCAAGAACAAAGGTGACGGAACATCAAAACAAGGACGGGATACATCGTGATGTATTTTTCCACTTGATGAGCAAGTAAGAAAAGTCTTCTTGTGACTATCAAAAATATATACGTATATATATATATATATATATATATATATATATATATATAATAATATTTATTATTATTATTTTCTGTTCAGTGGGACGTGGGCACATGCGATCCAAAGTCAGCCGGGAGGAGAAGCGCGAATACATTTTTAATTTGCTCAGCAAGGACGAGGGTTTGCTGCTCAGATGTTTCATGCGTCTCAAAGCCAACTTCAGCTGCAGTGTCTCTGAAATCCCACGTGGTCCGAAGAAAACAATCAAAGTGATGAGCAAAATCCGAGCACGCCGTGTGACGCCATGAAACTCAGGCACTTTGATGGAGGCAAATGACAGATATTCCCCAACCATTGTTAGATTTCTGTTAGGCTGTAGCACCTGTGATTCAGATGAGGCCTGTTGTAGTCTTTCATGGACACAGAGCTACCCTGAGATGATCGCAGTTTACAACTTTAAAAAAAAAAAAGCTACTTTTTCTTAGCACCATAAAAATGAACTTTCACTGTTTGTGAGTTTGACTGGATCCTCTCTTGTCCATGTTACTCAGTGAATGTGTGTAAGCATGTGAACTTAGTATTAGAGTTCTTTCAATCAAACAAAATGTCTAGTCTGCTTTACTTGACAAGTGTGTGTTCAGAGAATGTAAGATTGCTGAGTGAAACGCACAAATTGATAAATACAATGCAGTTGATTTTTGGAGTTTAAGACTAGTAAACTATGGACCCCGGGATGTATGAGTTACATTGGAATTTTGGGTTAGACTTTAGAATACTGTTCCATCATTAATGAGTTACTACACAGGAACAAATGTATAGCGGAATATTAATTATCAACCTGTATACAGTAGTTCTTAGTAGTCCTCTGGGAAGTATGAAAAGATAATAGTTGTGGATTAAGTAATAGTGAACTACCTCATTCAACTAAGCACTATTACTTACTAATTCGTTAAACAGAGTTTCTGGTTACTTAATAGTAGTACCGAGTGTTAATATTATGTTACTCATTTGTTCCTGTTTAGTTATATATTAATGACGGAACAGTATCCTAAAGTGTTCAAAATTTTGCTCCATTGGCTTAAGTGCATGCATATAAAGGAAACGTACATTTACACACAAACTGACCACCACAACTTTCAGACACCATCTTAATGGTTTTCCTCTCATGGAATGGAACGCACATTATTGTAGGATATCAAAGGCAGGGAAGGATACGTCTATGCTGCGTTCAAAAATCCATTAGATGAATGTTTCTCAGGAGACAGGAAGTGAAGATAACTATTGGATTCGGACGTGCTTTGATTCCTTCCTTCCTTGGAATGTGTCCTAATTTTCGGACGCAGCCTAATCCAGCCACCGCTGCTCTGAAGCAACACACACATTTTTGTCAGCTGAAGAAACTGGATTTATTTTTCTTTAGCAGAGGTATTTTGCCATTTTTAAACTCCTTTTATATGCCTATTTTTCCCAGCATGGGGAGGGAGAGGTTTTCAATTGCAATTAAGAGAAAATGCCATGTGACTCAGGACCCTATCACACACCCGGCACAATGCAGCGCCAGGGGCGACAAGTGTTTTTCTGCTAGTTTCAGCCTTACACAGTTATCATTTGCCCATCTGTTCGCCCATGGGCGTGCTGGTCTGAAAACGAGGTGTCTTCAAGTATATTGTTGGCATATTGCTATTTTGAGGCAACTAAAATAGACTGTGCCATTGCCATACAAAAAACTGATCTAAAGTCAATGGTGCAGTTTTTTTTATTATTATTATTATTTAAAGAGAGCGCGTTAGTAATGTGCGCCTATAAGCGGGTCCACAATGGACGTATATTATGCTTATTACACACACAGGGACGCGCAGCAGCACACAAACATGCCAAATATTAAAAATAAAAGGATTACAATGTAAAATATGAATAATGTGTACATTAAGATATGGTGGAATCCGGCTTGTCCCGTAGATGGCCTGCTTGCGTGCTTTAACATCACGCACGAGCAGATCCGTTTGCTCTTTGGAGGCTCGTTCAGTCTTTCGTCCTGCAAATTCCGTCATGTAAATAGTGAATCCGCTATGGCGCGAGCACTACTGGGAATGTAGTGGGTTTAAAGAGAATGGGAAATTACACTCTGATTGTTTTTTTTGCATGTTACTCCCAAAACGCACCCATTACTAATTAAGAGAATAGGGACAACCCTTTTAGACCATGCACCGGGCACGCCGACCATTTTTCCCATCGTTAAACTAGCAAAAGTGGATTAAGACATGCCCTAAGTGCACTTGCGCCGTGCACTTTAGACCATGCGCTTCGATCGTTAAAATAGGGCCCATAATGCGTCTAACATGTTGCTTGTGGCCCAACGCAGATATGATGTTCCCCAACATTTATTGCCTTTCCCATCTCTTCCTGTGTTCTTATTTAGTATTCCCTCCACTTTCACATGTTTTCCATCCCAGACAACCTGTCTCTCCTGCCCAAGTCAGCTTCAAATAATTAGCCTACAGTAATGTGAAGTCCTGTTCTGGAGCGAGG
Source organism: Meda fulgida (assembly GCA_030578275.1). Taxonomy (NCBI): domain Eukaryota; kingdom Metazoa; phylum Chordata; class Actinopteri; order Cypriniformes; family Leuciscidae; genus Meda; species Meda fulgida. Next base: position 3,862,729 of record CM060627.1, on the reverse strand, counting down.
AGCAACTTGAAAGCAGCAAACATGAATCATGTATAGCTTCATTTTAAACTGCTTTGTAGACAAACACACTTGCAAAGTCAGCTTCTGAAGAGAATGCAAATCCCCGTTCTGCTGCCCTAAGCTCGGTTTTAATGTGCTAAAAGGAATGAGGACAGGCCTTCTTACACAGGTCTTTAAATGTGTCGTTACCTGTCACGCAGTCCCGATCGTTAAAGGTGAGGTATTTTCTGTTTGCATGCCTTTTTTTTAGCCGTTCCTTTGTCATCCTGAAAAATAAATGACGCAGAGAATGATGGAGAATGTTTAAAGATTGAGGGCACTCAAGCAGCAATTAAATTTGACTCCAGGGGAAATTATCTACAAAAATGGGACATGGGCATGGCGTGTGGTCAAATGGCTTTTCCTTGTTCTCTTTCCATGTTCTTCTTGTGTTCCACTTTGCCACACAAAAACTTTCTATTTAAAAAAATAAAAAAAGTATCCCACCAGACCATCTTGTCAAGCCTCTCACCATGAAGTCCACTGACCATTGAATGGATATAATCCTTCCAATAAGTCCCCTTGTTACACATAATCATGTACTAACAGAGAACTACATTTTATATTATCTTAAGAAATCATGAGCGGAGCTTATCATACAAAAAAATGCCAGGGTGTTTCTATAGGCAGTTACTAAATGGATGCTAAGGTGTTGTGGGTGGTTGCTAGGGTGTTGCTGTGTAGTTGCTAGGTGGATGCCAGTGTGTTTTTGATGGTTGCTACGATGCCACTGAAGTTGCGAGGTCGATGCTGCAATGTTGTGGGTGGTTGCTCGGTGGGCGCTAAGGTGTTGTGGCTGGTTACTAGGGTGTTGCTATGCAATTACTATGTGGATGCTAGGGTGTTGTTGATGGTTGTTAAAATGCCACTTTGCAGTTCCAAGGTGGATGCTAGGATGTTGTGGGTGGTTGGCTGCTACGGGGTAGCTATGCAATTGTTAGGTAGATGATAAGGAGATGTGGATGGTTGCTAGCATGCCACTGTGAAGTTGCAGATTGGATGTTGCAATATTGTGGGTGGTTCCTTGGTGGGTGCTAGGGTGTTGTGTGTTGCTCGCCTTAGCAAACACCTCTATTTAAAATTGCAGGTAAGATATACAGTAGTTTAATTATATGCTGTTGCACAAAACAATATTACTCAAGATGTGCAGTGTAATTAACTAATGTTGCTGATTTTGTCACGTTATGTTGTCCAATAGTTGCTTTGGGAGGTTTGAAATTGGGCTATGACTATTTAAAATGTGAAGGGCATTTTTAATTACTATTTTTGTTTTCGGCTCACACAAAAGTGTTTTAACGTTTCATGAAGCAAAGTGATTTGGGCAAGATATCTCCAACCTTACAGTATATCAACCTAATAGCCGCGGTTAAATACACAGGAGTATTATGTTGTCAAGGCTGTATTTGGTACAGTAACACATAACAAAACTGTTTTAGCAATTAAAAGTCAGGAGCTAAATTAACTTCCCTTTTTTTTTCCAGAATATCAATAACTGTGCATGTGCAAGAGTTTGTGCCGATTAGACTGAGGGCTGTTTTTATAATTGCTTTTTTCCCCGTGGCAGCGAGGGCCCAGAGGGTCAGATCTGAAGAACCGGAGCGGGTTCTCCAGGGGAACCGCACGGGACCTGCAGACGCAGATTAATTGTGTGAGGTTCTGGGGCTTTAATTTGCAGGGTAGGAAATGACTGTGTAACCTAATTAAACACTGACTTGTTTCAAATATCTGTCCAGCTGCAACCCGAACGCAGCGTCGCACAATGTCGCCGCCCGTAATTGCCTTGTATGCAGTAGGAGAGCGAAAGGTTGGGGTTCAGGGGGGCAACGGGGTGCGGATGACACAGAGAAGGGGGTACAGTCTGATTTCCTCAAGTGATCAATTTAAGGGAAAATTTAAGGCAACATCTTTAGCGCAGACGGCAACCCATCACTAATTAGGATCTGCTTTTATGAATGTACGATCATTGTGCACAGCTGGAAATCTTTTATAGGAACATCCTGGTCTGGGATTATGGGACGCAAAGGATAAAAATGTCTGCAGTAAGTGCATCATGGGATACCTGTAATCATGATCAGGTCAAATAATGCCCGACCTTAAATATTAATTTGCATGTCGAAGCTTACTGTTTTAACATCAACATTCACAGCTTTAGAGGAATAGTAAAGAAAAAAAAATATTCACCCTCATTAAACAACAACTCATGGTGATCACAACATAGTAAACCAAATTTAAGTCATTTTTCTCATGATTTTCTCTGTTAAATCTCTGATATCTTTTTTGTGCTTGCATTCTGATTTAAAAAAACTTTTTAATAAGGTACCATTTGTTAGCATTAGTTAAAATTAATTAACAATGAAAAATGCTTTTAAAGCATTTAATAATCTTAGTTAATGTTCATGTCAATATTTTCTAATACATTATTAAAATTCAAAGTTGTATCATGTTAATATTATTTAATGTACCTGTGCTAACATTTGAACAAACATTTAAAAACATGAATAAATACTGTAACAAATGTATTTTTCATTGTTAGTCATGCAGCAACTTTATTGTAAAGTGTTACCATGTACTGTTTGAAAAAAATAAAAAAAATAACAGCATGCAGAATGGACACATCATGAGCGATGGCATTTGCAGTGGTAAATGATTTTCATTTGTAAGTGAATTATTGCTTTAATAGTGATGTTGTGATATATGTCTGATCACACTGAGTGTCTGATTGTGTCTGATTATCCTCTCTGTATCTGTCAGGACGGGAGGTGTGATTTCGGCGTAAGCCTTTATACTGCCTGGCTCAGGGCTCGCCCCCAGCTGGACGCTGGAGACTGGTCCTCTGGGACACGGAAGGGCTCTCTGTTCCAATCCGTATCGATCCGTGATGCTGATGAAAGAACCCACTGGTCACCTTGAGCCCTGCGTATCCCGCGGCAGCACTGCAGCCCCCCGTGTCACTTTAGTCAGACCAAGAGCCTCCGGGGCACAAGAGGTGTGTGTGTGTGTGCGCGTGCGTGTGTGTGTGTGCGTGCATGTGTGTGTGTGAGAAAGAGAAAGAGGCTAGGTGGTCCGTGACGAACAATGACACTGTGGTTACTGTTTTAATATTGCATTTTGCAAGAAAAAAAAAGTCCTTATATTTTGCTTCTATAAGTGTTATTATGTGTTCGAAACCTATAACTTTTTCACTTCTGTCCCTCCAGTGAGTTGTTAAACTCTGCTAGCGGATCGAGTAATTTCATTGAATGAATCTTTCAGACCAGTTTTGTGAACTATAGTTGTTCACTGAATGAATCAGATTGAAAAGAATACTAATTGTATGATCTTTTCATCCTTTTTGAAAAATCATGTCTCCATTTATTCTAATTGTATGAAATAATCAGTACAATTCGTCTAAATTTTTCATTCTGCCATCCAAAGAATAAAGAAAATCCAACATGTTTGACAATAAACAAGGAAAGCGTAATCACTTTTATTTGATTCTCTAAGCAAAATTATAAATTCAATCTCTTAAATTGCACAATTACATGCCAATGCACCAATGGTTCGCATGGAACATGCATTAGAGGAATAATAATAAAAGGATGTGGCATTTCTAAAAACTCTCTTCGTAAAGTTACACTTTGCATCTCAATTTGTGTTATGTTATTCAAAATCTATATAACTTTTTTTCACTGTTCTCCCTCTAGTGAGCTGTTAACTCTGCAACCAACAGATAATTGAGTCTGTTCATTGAAAGAATAATTTGTCATGTAGTTATTCAATGAGTAGATCAGATGCAAATTGTCATATGGACTACTTTTTATGATATTTTTATGGTGCTATTGCATCCTTTTTGAGGCTTTAACAACTCCTTTCCACATTTATTCTAATTTGCATGGAATAACCAGTGAATGTTTTCAAAATGTCTTATTTTGTCTTTCATGGAAGAAAGTAAATCATACCAGTTTGACAGAATAAATAAGGTCAGATTTTTTTTTGTTTGTTTGTTTTTTAAGTGAACCTATAACAATTACAGTAATCACTAATTTATTTGATGCTATTATGAACGATGCAGATAAAAATCTCTTACATTTTTTTTTTCATTTGCATGAGAATGCAAAGCCCAAAATAAAGGATATTGTATTTTGCCAAAAAAAAAAAAAGTTAGTAAAGTTATGATAAAGCACAAGCAATATAAGTTCCACTTTGCATCTATTTGTGCTGTTGAGAAAAACAAAACTGGTAAAAAGCTCCGAGAAGCAGAGTAGATCAGAACACCATCAGATCAGTTTTCCCAATGCCACATCTCAAGACAGATCCCTGATCATACGCACAGAGCCGCTCTACGGGGAATATAATTACTTTTTTTTCCACCGGTGACGAGTGATTTCCCAGGTTTAAAGAGAGGTTCTGGGAGAAACGTGGACGATTGATCAGCGGTGATGCCTCCCATTTGAAGATCACAGGCAAGACAAAGAAAAGCTAACTAGGACGGTGTTGGACGCTCCCAAAACGCAAGGCGGGTTAAGGGAAAAAAAAAAGTATAAATGAAAAGGAACAGAGGGAGAAGGCTTGGGAATTAAGTAAAATATAATTAATGACAGCCGTCTGAAACTTAACTGTATCAGAAATGTGTTTTAATCGTGCAAAAGTACATCAGGAGCGTCACACGCGGTGTAGTCGTATGGCTCTGGGCGAGTGAAGAATTAACTACAGCACTTGAGTACAGCTGGAATATGTGCCTCCTCCCCGTCATCCCAACTCTGGGAGTTTGTTGTTTGCGGCATTATGGGAGCGAGACGGAGAGGAAAATACTTAATGTGCTTCCGACTGCTGGCTATAGTCGTGCCTTAAAAGCAGAAGAGATACCGAGATTGATCTTATAGGAGCGCAACATGGGACTCGGGTAAAGGAGTCAACGGCGAGCTGTTGGACAGCTGGGAGATCTCCTCTGAGATCACAAACCATATTGAGGAGGAGTAAACTCCCGTCTTTGTGCTTTGTCACTATCAGGACCTTGTCCCACAACCTTGAACACATATTCCCTTGGTAAAGTCACCTGGGAAAAATTACAGAGGGAAAGGTTTGTTCTCTATTCCTCTTTTTGTTGGAGCCGAGGTTTAATCTACTACCCAATACTAGAGACTCATTTTTTAATATTTCCCCGGAGCACTGGCCGGTTAAAAGGCTTCCCAAAAATACACCACATGATCAGCAGAATTTTATTTTAGATAACTTTTATGCGTTTTAGATTTGATTTATTGGCCTGAAATGGCCCTTTAAATTGCCACGATAAATTTGAAAGTGTCATCACATCTTGTGTATTAGTATTAGATTTCCAATAAATGTAGAAATAGTCATTTTTGTTTGTGCAAATTAATCTAGCAGAATATTAAGAAAGTGAAATAATTGTAAATGTGATTAATCAAAACTAGATTAGCATTGTTGAGTTTTGTAGTCCCAGAAATGTAGTGTGATTATAGTTTAATGTTTTATTGTTATACCTGTTTGTTGCTTACAATGGCAACTGCAGTATGACAGTGATATAGACAATCTAAAGAAACGTTGAATGTATTAATACTCTTTATTGTAATATGTTTTATTATAGCATTATTATAATAATATGATTCATTGTTATAGTGTTAATTGATTAATATTATTAGTATTTTTGTAATGTATTTTAAAGATGCTTTAATAGTGATCTTTGCTTTAGCAGGCTTAAGCAATTATAATGGTATCAAATTTTGGCAAAATGCAAAGCAAATGTGTTTCAGGTTGTATGTGTTTTAGGACAAAGCAGAAAAGAGGCGCAAAATGCAACAAATCCCCCCCTCACTGCTAACCGTGGTCTTCCTGGCACTCTGAGACGGGGGCCCAGCTGGGGCTCTTCCCAGGACCGCTTCTCGTTCATGGGCAAGCGCTGCTTCACCTGCCCCCTCCCTTTCCTGATCCCCTGCCATCACAAATCCCACAATCCTCCCCCCGGCTTTCCAACCCCTCCAACCGTCCCAGCTGAGCTTTGCTAATCAGTATGGCGACGAGAGACAAGACTTGGTTAATTCGGCCAATTAGACCCGAGCATTGTTTGTGGCCAGCGACATTTTGTATTCGTGAAAATGTGTGGAGTGCAAAACGTGCCCTGGAGCGACTGAATGATAGTGCCGCGGCTCTAGCCACATGTCAACAAAACATGCGCTGGGGTGATCATGTGTTCTGGGGTGTGTGTGTGTGTGTGTGTGTGTGTGTGTGTGTGTGTGTGAGTACACATGAATTTGTGCATGTGCTTTCAGAAAGGATTATGATCTTCACAATTTACACTACATGTCAAAAGTCTGGACATTTTTTTATGTTTTTGAAAGAAGTCTCTAATGCTCTAAATGCTGCATTTATTTGATCAAAAATACAGTAAAAACAGTGATATTGAGAAAAAACAACGTTTTCTATTTTAATGTTAAAACAATCAGCAATCTGAATCCTTCAGAAATCATTCTAATATGCTGATTTGCTGCTCAATTATGATAAAATATTAGGCTGTTGGTGCTCAAGTATTAAAAAAATCGCTCTTTTAACTATTTGAAATGGAACTCTTTTATGACATTATAAATGTATTTACTGTCATTTTTGATCAATTTAATGTGTCCTTGCTGAATAAAAGTATTACATTAAAAAAAGTCTTACACTACCATTGAAAAGTTTGGTGTCAGTATCACAGTGTCCACAAAGAATATTAAGCAGCAAAAACGAATTAAAGTGCCTTATTACTTTATCAAAACATTTAATATGTATTAGAAATAATAAAGACAAAATTTTTTAAAACATTTTATTAATGCAACAAATACCGATCCGCAGTGGGAGCAGCGCAGTGATGGCTGAACAGGTGTTTTGCCTCATAACCGTTACTATATTGTGTAATTTAGCATGCTGGAACGCTGCATTGACCAATCAGGATCCAGGACCGTTTTATAATAATGTGTAAGGTGCACTGCTCTCTTTCCTCTCTATCTCTCTCTCTCCCTCCGTCTTTTGTAGGAGCGAGTTAGTGGAGGGGTCTTGGTGGCAGATGGGCAGGAGTATCAGGGATTGACTAATCCCAAATCTGCCGTCTCCTCACCACACCGAAACCAGGGGAGAGGCACGAGCCAGCTGCCACATAGACGCCTTTCATGCTCGTCTGCACACAACAGCTGCAGCAGGCCTGCCTGCTTGCTTCTAAATTATTAAACATCTTTTTAGTTTGTTCCAGATGCAGAGCCCGATGTGCTTATGGAGGCCTTTGTGCATTTTACATACCGTTCCTTTTCCCCTCCTCTCATCAGAATGCTGTTTGTAAAAGTCATTATCCCATCTGCGCCGCCAGTTTGGACAAAACAGCCCAAGACGGATCCAGCACGTTCCACCATTCCGGGACAGTTTGGGAGTTGAGGATGACGGTGATGATGGAGGGTTGCAGGGGTTTGGTTCTCTCGCCTCTGAAACGCAGGCCACCTGTAAACCGTCTCGCTCGCTGCTCCGGGGCGGCAACAGGAGTTTTGCAAGTAAGATTTCATCCTTTGGAAGGCGGCTTAAGAAAGAATGAGCTTCTTTCACACACAGGTTGAAATAATCTGCTTCTCGTGGAGTCTTTCCCCCAAAGGCAGGCCGGCAATGGCTGGCCTATTATTGCTGTGAAAAGGCGTTCGAGTCCTGAATATTCATCAGGGAGATGGAGGGGGCATCGAAAGGGGCTCCAAAATCCCACCGCACCGATGGTCAGCTAATGTACCAGGACACAGAATGGTAATATAGATGTGCAAAGAAAAATGTTTCGTTTTTTATTTTTTTATTTTTTTATTTTTTTTATGCACACTCTTTTTGTACTTGATTCACTGCATGTTATTCCAAAGCAACAAAATGTATAACTGCCTCTGAAACAACTTTCCTATATTGATGCCCTCATATTTTTCAAGCACCTCTTTTAGCACCTGTCACCTTTCACAATCGAATCAATTCCCAGTAGATAAAAGAGTTGCACTTTTTTGACAGTATGTGCACTTACGTGTACTTACCTAAGAGACTATGGGTCATATAAGGTTAACATGGGTTAAGGTTAGGGGTAGGTTCAGGGCTATTACCCATTTATTGTAATTACTATAATAAGTGCATCATATGTACATGGGGAACAGGACTGTAAAATAAAGTGCGGTAACACTTTATTTTACAGTGTCCTTGTTACATATGTTACTTGTACTTACCATAGTAATAACAGTAAATTATGCATAATTACATGCAACTAACCCTCAACCAAATCCTAATCCTATACCCTAACCCTATAGTAAGTACATGTAGTTGCTTAATATTACATAGTACTTAAATATATAATTACACTGTTACAATGACACCTTAAAATAAAGTGTAACCTTAAGTGCTTCTGATAAAGGTCCTATATTTTTCTAAATTTCCAATTTCACTTTCACATTACAGAAACAAAATGGATTTTTTAATTTAGAAAGCAAAACAAAGTGTACTAGGGAAAGATGGCGAGCAAGACAAAGGGAATGTTTTGAGTGATTTGGCATGAGTTTTGCTGCTGGATTGAAGTTAATAAGCGTGCGAGAGTCCCGACGAGAGAACTCACCGTCTCCCCCCGTCCAGGCTGGATCTCCAGATGAGTCCTCCACGGCCCACACACACCAGAGACGAATCTGGATCCTCCACTGGAGCAGCCGCACCTGTTGTTTTCAGGACTCGGAGAAAGATAGACACTAATGCTCGAAGACCGTATGGAAGGATGAGAACAGGCAATGTGTTTTGTTGCTAAAGCCAAAAAAAAAATGTTTGGTTCAAATTTTTAGTCGTCAAGAATAAAAAGTCCAATTTAGAACCGAAATAGTTTTAAAAAATCAAGAAATCAGAACTGACTAATATGCACTAACATTCAATTTTTTTTTGAAAGAAGTTTCTTCTGCTTACCACGGCTGCAGTAAAAACATTAATATGGTGAGGTATTACATTATTATTATATACAATTCAAAATAACTATTTTATGTGAATATATTATAAAATGTAATTTATTCCTGTGATCAAAGCTGCATTTTTAGCATCATTACTCCAGTCTTCAGTGTCACATGATCCCTCAGAAATCATTTCTGATTATTACCAAAGTTGAAAACAGTTTTTTTTTTTTTTTTTTTTTTTTTTTTTGTGGAAACTGTGATATAGTTTTCCAGGATAATTTGATGGATATAAAGCTCAAAAGAAGAAATATTTTGTAGAAATAAATAGAATATTTTGAAACACCATATAAATCACTAATGTCACTCTTTTGATCAATTTAATACATTCTTTCTAAATAAAAATATTAATTTCCTTTAGAAAGTAACTGACTGACCCCAACCTTTTGAATGCTAGAGTATCTTTCATCAAAAAGTTTTTTTTTTCCTGTTCAGTTAAAGGTGGATACAATGAAGTCCTGCTAAACATTTTTCTTATGGAATATCCTGCTTCATAGATTTAACGACATTTTACTTCTGATTAATGTAATTAGGAACTTTTTTTAAACTGAAGAAGAAAACATTACAGTACGATGCTGCAAAAAAAAAAAACATAGAAGCATTCTTGTTAAGTGTGCTGATCGATTTAGTGGTAATGTTTGTCTTCAGCTGAACAGAAATGCCTGCAGTAAGAGACACCAAACTATTTAGACTCTCTCAAGCCGGAACAGTTCAGCCGCAGCATTTAGTAATGTAATGAAGAGCAGACTCCCGTCACATTTCCGCCCGGTTTCGTCTCATCACTTCCTGCCCACAGATGGTGCCACACTCATTCTTCTAATGTCTCTCTCTTTGCCTGGCATGAGCAGCTTGCACTTCACAATTAGGCTGTGCTACTTTGCAGAAAAAAAGGTCACATAATATTAAAATGTATGCTAAAGCTGCCCTGATTCTGACACACATCCCGTTACGATGGACTTTAAATAGCATTTCCTGAGGATGCATGATAAATGATCAATAATTGACCTTAGAGCTGCAACTAAGAAGCGAAGCTTGGACTATAATTTATGAGACAGTGATGGCATATGGATGTACAGAATCTGTGGTTTGCGTCCACAGATACTGCCCTTTAAATCTGCTGTTGATTAATGCACGTTCTCTCTCAATAAGAAACGAGTTACCTGGCATCTATTGGCTGCTGAATCTTTGAATATTCACCAGAGGTGCTGACCGATCCAGTGAGATCCACACACAGCTCTTCGAAGGAAACCCTCGGCTTGAAGCGCCTGTGCTGAACCGCAGCTGACGGGTTAATCAATGCCGTGATCAATTTTGAATGTACAAATTGTTTTATTTGAATGGAAAATGCAAACTGTTGTTTCTCAAGTCCTGATTAATTGACCCACATATTGAACGTTGCTTGGGAATGCCCAAAGCTCTCAGCAGGCTGTATTGGTACAAATTTTATAATAAGGTTATGTTAAATTGTAAATTAACCAAGACGCAATGGGCTGTTATTGTAAATGAATGACTAAGAAAGTGAAAAGGGTTACATTAACTTAAAATTATGTTTAATCAGAGTCATGCTTTAATTGTATATTTTTAAATGCATACTCTATTGTTTGGAACATTTCATTTCAGGATTTTTCACTTTTGACCTAGAATTACTTCTGTGTTTGCCTGTTTTTTTTTTTTTATTCCCTCAACATTGTTATTGCAGTCAGTGTTGTGTACAGCAGGTTCAATCGTGATAATGCAATAGGATTCAGCCACACGTTAATTAGCTGAGAACGACCCAAGAGAGCCAAACTGGATATGCTATTACTGAGAGAAATACAGGAACACTCAAAGACAAATTATACAGTGCTTGATAAATTAACTAATGCCTCTCTGATTAAAAGCCTGAAATGCAATCTATTTTTTTTCTCTCTTCAAATTACCAATTTGTCAGAACAAATGAATCCAATATGCCTTCCGTTTCCGTTTGCTGAATACAACCTACAACTAATTCCATATGACAAAAATTATCACCTTCCAATCCAGCATTTATGTGCTTTTTCCATTGGAGTTTGGCTTTATTGAATGCAATTTATCAAACTAATACACCTCTGTAAGTGAGCTGGGCACAATATGTGTTAAGTGTGAGCGTAAAACTAATTTCAAAATGCTATTATAATTCATGTATGGGTTATTCATCCATTTATCTGTTTATATGAATGCATTTTTATTTATTGTTGTTATATAAACAAATACAGAGTGGAATGCAAACGTCATATGATTGGTTTTATTTTTCTAATTTAATATAGAAATGCTCATTGCAAATTGTGTTAGCAGCATAACAGTTTGAGTGACAAGTTGAATTAAAAACACACAATAATATTTGTATATGTTTTGAAGCACACATTGAGCCGGGAACATTGCCTGTTTGAACAAATAAGTTTGCATGGTCGATTTGTGAAATCATCATAATCTTGCTGTGAGTTAATCATGTTCTCGGAAGCCTCTAATATTCTACTTAGTTCGAAGTTTAAATGAAGGGAAGAAATCCCATACAAGTCTCAGACTTTTGGACCCCACAAGGCATTGCATTTTGTCTTGTTATACTTCTTTTTGTATTCGACAGATGCACATTTTGTCAAACATCTGTGATTATCAAATAATTCTCTTGAGATGTTTACTAACCCTAAACTGAAGTGTTAATTCAGATCTTCAGGTCATGTATTACTAAGAGCATTTCCCTTTCTCACACATTTTTAATACTGGGCACTTGCAAATTTGCCATGTATAAATACATTTTCATACAGAGTAGTGTCTGAATTTCAATCTGCACCTCTGGCTTGGGTTAATTAAACAAGCCAGGTTTGAAACCACATCTGTCCTTCAGTCAGATCAGTGAGGTGGGATGTATAGCCTCTCAGTTTCTCTCGCTCTCTCTCTCTCTCTTTTATAGTTTTCCCCAGCACAATGGAAATGAAAGAGGTCACAAGTGTATGTGTGTGTGTGTGTGTGTGTGTGTGTGAGAGAGAGAGAGTGACTCCATGTGTGCAGATATGAGGATTCACACTGCCAGTTACAAGAAAGATGTGAAAATTTCCTGCAAATGAGACAACGGCAGTACATTCACTTTTATTCAAATTACTGTCATCGAAAATCAGCACTCCTCCCATAAACATTTCACCGTTCATGGTTAAGACCGACCGGCATCATCTGTCAGATTACACTTTTAATTCATTAACATGTCACCTTCTGTTTGAGACTATGCAGTATTTCACCTCTGAATAATCAGGGATAGTTCTACTCCTGTGGATCCAGGGGTTACAGGACACGAAGACAAAGCTACATCGCACACACATTGATATGTGTCACGTTGTGTCTGTGTGCCAATTCACAGAGTTTCGGTTCATTTTTGTGACGTGTTCCAGAAAGAAGTTTGCAGAGACTGAGACAGAAGGGAGCGCACCCTTTTTGTTTTCTTTACGAAAAACACAAAGTTGTGTTAATGTAAGTGTACACAAAAAAAAGACCCTTTACAGTTTCAAATGATGTATTACTCGTTTTTGTATGACAAAAATTGAGTATTTTAAGTTCTTTTCGCCGTTATCAGGAAAAAATGCAAGTGATCATGCCAGCGCCTCAGCCGATCCCAGAGGGTTAGTTCACCCAAAAATTTAAATTCTGTCATAAATTACTCACCATTATATTATTCCAAACCCGCAAGACCTTCATTCATCTTCGGAACACAAATGAAGATATTTGTTTATGAAATCCAAGAGCTTTCTTATCGCCCATAGACTGCAGTTATTAAATATCCCATGTACAGCGTGGAATATTTTCTCAGAGACTGAGAAGAAATTGTTGATTAAAGTTGTTATTTTTTATTTAAATTTTTTGTGCACAAAAACAAAAAAATATTATATCTTTAATTTTTTAAAAAAATTAAGGTTGAACCACTATACTCACATGACTACTTTAACGTGTCTTTACGGGCCTTGAAAGTGGCAATCACATTGCAGTCTGTGGGGGATCAGAACGCACTCAGATATCTTTTGTCTTCAGAAGATGAAGGAAGGTCTTGCGGGATTGGAACGACATGAGGATGAGTCATAAATGACAGAATTTTCATTTTTGGGTGAACTATCCCTTTAAGGTCTGAGACCATATGATCTTTTCCCTGGTTTCTTTTTTATCTACTTTATTTTAGTGTCTTTTTCTCTATTTATTTATTGTTCTTCTTTCTGCTCCCATGGCAATCACTTGGACAGCGTGAGAATGGCACACCACATGCAGCCCTCTTGACTATAAGTCGGATTCCCCACAATCCTGTGGAAATGTGTTTGGCATTCCAGCTCTGGGTATAAGTGGCTGAAGCCTGCCATCTCACCGCATCCAATACCTGAACACAACCCTGTTCAACCCAATGTCCCCGCTCTCTTTGCTCTGTATTAAGTAGGTAAGTGGCTGAGTGGCCGAGACATTTTGTCTCTCTTTCCAGCACCCTGCCTTTGATGCAGGGTTTAATTCTAATGGCGCAACACATCCAATCCGGTTATGGATTTCAGGCCGCTGGAGCATGGAGAGGCGGCATGTCCATCTTTAATCCCGATCAGACGTGCTTGACTCGGGATGTGAAAACGGCCCACTGGTACTGCATGGGATTGCTGATAAAGGATAATTCCGGTACTGTTTGTATAGGACACATGAAGCAACTCTCCATCAATCAGACTGGGACCCTCGACTGAAGCTTTCAGGAGCTCAAATTGTGCCAGAGACATTCAATGTACTTCAATCAAACACACACACACACACACACACACACACGTACACGAACACACATCATTCCTTCCATACCAGCATGCATGTCTGTAGCTCTTCCAGCTTTAACGGAATAAATGGAGACTATTGTTTCTGTAGATTATAGGCTAATCCCATTTAGGATGGAAGAAGAAGTACAATAGTGCTTTTAAAAAAAATCAAAATAAAAAAGCAGCTAAATGTGGGTTTTGATTCAATATTTAAACTATTGTGCACACATTCATATTCGCATCTCCTGATGACAAATATCCTTGGACCTTTGCTAGAAACTTGAATTATATATATATATCAAAGTGAAACGGCTTCTTTGACTATGGGGAATTGACTGGATTATTGGATGGTTGTGGTTTACTATTGGTGGATCTCATGTGAGTGACAGGTTGCCCCGCCCTTATGCCAGTAAACACATCATCAGAGGAGAAATGTTGCTGCAAGAAGGAGGGGAAGCTATTTTGAATAAAGATTACGAGGAAATAAAAGTGTAAGTGTTTGTTAAAAAAAAATGATGTGCATGAATAAATAATTCATAATAAATACTGCAATATTGCACTCGCAGACAACAATAAATAAGAATTTCATGGTGACTTTAAGAATCAACTTTGTCTTTTGAGACACATTTCACACTAAAAGAGTCAAAGATCTCATTTGTGTTTTTTCTTTCAGGTTCATCTTCTCCTCTTCCTTGCATGTTCTTACTTTGTTACTTTGGTAAGTCGGGAGCTCTGGTCTCGCTGTGAGTTTGGGCATTCGGTTAATTAGCACAGAGCAGATGAGAGTTTGGTTGGTCCGGCGAGCGAAGCGTCTCTACTCAGCATGAAGGAGTCGTGTGGCGCCTGTGAACATTAGAGAGCGGGGAACGATTACAAGGCAGGGAGGAAGACGACACCTTCATCCTCTCACATCATGGAGTCCAACAGCATGATTCACTGACCTGCCCCAAACATTCACAAACTGTCACTTTGAGTTGTCAGTCTTCTGTGACTCTCTCTTTACAGCAGGACGGAGGGGAGCGGGGGGGTGAGGATGGAAACTTTTTGATTCCGTGACATTAAACTTACCTTGACAGGTATGGGCGGCCCGGGGAGGACGTGACAAGCTGTGTGTGACCGACTCTCACTGACAGTGAGCTGAAGTTAGTGTTTCTTAAAGTCGGAATCAAAACATCACAGTTCATCAAATCCATTTCTAATGCTGTTAATGTTTCTGCTGTTGTTTTGCCACCAAAATGATGTCACTTCCTGGAGGATGATATCACTAGGAAGTGTCTTTTGTCAGTTTTGCAAAAGACAGGATGGGAGTGATAATGAGGACACTGGAAATATAGGTCTTTTGTAAAAGATAACAAACTCATTCTCAGTTACCATAAAACAATATTCTCAAGAAAACATGTTTTGATTGAGAAAGAAAAGAAAATCCAGGAATATTTGTATAATCTAAATGGTACAATATGGTTATTTTTGTATAATGAACAACTTTTTTACAGGATTCATTAATCTATTAAACATTATTAATATTCAATTAAATATAGTATTGCTCAGTTTTAAATGAATGTTCACAATACACTAACTAATGTTAACTCATACAACTTGGAATGTAAAACATGTAGTAGAATATTTGTAGATATTAACATTAGCCTAGATTAATAATCTATAAAAAAAATTGTTAGTCATTTAAAGGGATATTTCCCTTTTTTTTTTATTCTGTCATCATTTACTCATCCTCAAGTTGTTCCAAACATGTATGAGTTCCTTTCTTCTGCTGAGTACAAAAGAAGATATTTTGAAGAAAGTGAGTAATCAAACAGTTTATAGTAGCCATTGACTTCCATAGTAAGAAAAAAAAAATACAATGGAAGTCAACAGATGCAACTTTTGATTTGAATAATGTATTAATAAATGTTGAAATTATTATGCTAACTGATGTAAGGATCCGGAGCTGTGAAAGAGGAACCTATGAGCAATAAAGGACATTTTAGGGACAATGCTGATATACTTAAGAGACAGGTGGTAATTGAGAATATCATGAAGTATCCTAAACTATTAAAGAGCAACCAGTGAGCAATATAAAGAAATAAGCACACAAAATGTGCAAGAAAAATCACGAGGGAGATATTTTATCTTTCAGTTGAATCCACCCTTAGAGAATATCTCACATGAGTCTAGGAGAAACATCTGCGACAAAGTTGATACTTGATAGAAGTTGCTCTTTCAGTTACAGTTCTGATCAGTTGACTTGAATGTCTCCGTGATATTCTGAGTAATACAATTTTCCGTTACACTTTACTTTTATGGTCCGCTTTAGACATTCTGACTATAAGTAATTTCGCAACTACATGTCAACTTATTCAACTTACCCAAACCCTAAAACCTAACCCTAACCTATACTAACAGTCTACCAATCCTCAAATTAGTTAGTTGACATGTAGTTGCAAATAACTAATAGTTAGTAGAATGGGTAGTACTTTATTTTACAGTCATGCACATGGAAATGAGTCCATGTACATAATATGTACTTATTATAGTATTTTCAATAACTGGGTAATAACTAGGTAATAACCCTGAAGCTACCCCTAAACCTAACTTTAATGTTGTTACCTAGTACTTTCTTTGGTAAGTACACTAAGTACACATAGGTGCACATATTGTAAAATAAAGTGCAACCATAAAATGTCTGAAGTGGAGCAAAGAGTAACCGTTTTTTCTCCTTACCCAAGTTCTCCTTAATTGGTTTGTTCACCCAAAAATGAAAAAAAAATGTCATCAATTACTCACCCTCGTGTTGCTCTAAACCCGACTTTTGTTCATCTTCGAAACACAAATGAAGATATTTTTAATAAAATCCGAGAGATTTCTGTCCCTCCATTGACAGTCTTACATGCACAACCATCACTTTGACACATCAAAAAGTTTATAAAGAGATTGAACAGATTGAATTGAATGTTATTAACATATAAACATTAATCAGCGAACATAAACAGAAGCTCAACCGAACATGCTTGACACACATTTTATGATCTCTTTATGAACTTTTTGATGCATCAAACTGGTAGACAGTGGAGGGACAGAAATCTCTCAGATTTCATAAAATGATCTTCATTTGTGTTCGGAAGATGAACGAAAGTCTTATAGGTTTGGAACGACATGAGAATTTTCATTTTTGGGTGAACCCTTTAAATTGCTAAGGACAAATCCAAATGAGAAATTTGTTGAGACACAGTAAAATTATGTATGTAAATAATGAGCTATATACACTATTATTCAAAAGTTTGTTGTTTTGTTGAGTTATTTGATCAAAATACAGCAACAAGAGTAACATTAAGAAATATTATTACAGTTTAAAATAACTGGTTTCTATTCTCATATATTGTAAAGCATCATTACTCTAGTCTTCAGTGTCACATGATCCTTTAGAAATCATTCCAATATGCTGATTTGCTGCTCAAGTATCATTACTTATGAATAATGAAAACTACTTTTAAACAGTAGTGTGCATAACTCTGATCATATGCTTGAGTTCATAGTAAGATTTGCAAGTAAATATGTGCAGTTTGTGACACTTAAATCTCTGAATCTTCATAATCTTATTGTTTTTTTAGCAAAAGAAATCTCTTTTTTTTTCATACAAAAAGTTTAGACAGATTCGAAGATTTGTGCAAAGATTCAGAGCGAGCCGAACTTGACAGCGGATGTACTGTGGCGACCATCCATCTGACAGGCTGTAGCTCTGCCCGCGGCCACACCACTGCACATGACACATGAATAGGTAATTTTACCTTTGCGTTACCAGGGTCGTGACCTATGACCTCGGAGGTCTCAGCTGTCAGTGTCGGGATCACTTTCACCCCTTCTCTCGTTCGCCCTGTCAGACGCTTCAAAAGTCAGCGACAACATCCTCCTCACCACCCCTGCGGCTCTAAACACACACTCACTCACACACACACATGCACAAACAGAAGCTGCCAGAGACTGAAGCAGAAAGAGAGAAAGACAAAAAGCAAAGATGGTGACCTTCCTGCTTCATGGCAGTAGCTCAGTCCCAAGAGCAGTCGAGGGATCTTTTGATATTTCAAAAAGTGTCATGTCTTTCCTCCCTCTTTTTTTTTTTCCCTGAGACTTTTTTTTTTTTTCTTATTGTTACACACTGATATGTCACATTGTTGTTGAAATGAAATGCAACACTTCCCGAGGTTGTGATTTCCTTGTTTTGTGGGAAACCCAGTCGTGTCACCTGTACAGCTGACAAGTTGAGTTTTAGCTCGGAGTCTCTCTGCCGTTCACCGCTGGCTTTGATGGCGAGAGGTGCGTGAGTCCAGAGAGGCCGACCGTCACTGTTCTGTTTTCAGCTGCTCGGGGTTTATGTGCATTTACAAGCTCTGGACTCGCACAGGTGAAGAGCTGCTTACCAGAGCGTTCAACTGTTTCTTTGTTTCCCACCAATTTAAGCAATAACTCATGGAGTCTCATGACTCAAAGAATGGGGGATTACAGTATAATATAATGTACAGTAGCTCATTTATGTGTCACATGCACATAAAAATAAGTAAAAGTTTTCCTTGACTTAAGATGGTAACACTTATATTTCCATCTCATTCATTTACCTGTAACATCATATCCACAAAAAAATCCCTTATGTGTAATCTAAAAACAATATAATGTTAGAACAATGGAACGCGTATAAGATCCCTTCAAGACATGTTTATATTATAATATAATATGTCATATTATATTAGATGTGGCATCACTGTCTCATTTATTATTATTTTTTATAATAATTTATTAATCTTTATTTATTTATATTTTTATATTTTTATTGAAATATTTATATTAAAAATGATGTCTGTCTTGAGCATTTTTTCATTTTATCTGAAATAATATTTGTTCATTTATTTTTATTGAATTAGTATTACTTAAATATTCATTTTAGAATTATTATTGTTGGTTAATACTTTATTTTAAGGTGACAGATTGTACTTGCTCAAATAAGTACTGATTAATATTAATTAACCACATGTACTTACTATAGAATTATGGTTAGGGTTTGGTTTAGAGTTAGTTAGTTAGTTAGTTACTTGTAAGTATGCATAATTTACTGTTATTACTATAGTAAGTACGTGTAACTAAGTCAACGTACAATACAGTGTTTATATTAATCCATTTTCCAATATTCTTGCGTAAGGTCACAGTATTATTGTTATTATTACTACATTTTTCAAACTGCTTGTCATATGTAGGGTCAAAGTATTATTATATTATTATTTGCATTTTTATATTCAGATTTTATCTTTCATTTTCATTGCTTTTCATTAATTGCGACATTACTATCCAATCCAAAGATGCAAAATACAATTTTAAGTTTGGATATGTGCATTTATAAATTGAACCGAAGAAGAAATTGTCAATAAATATTTAATTTCAAGATGTCAAAAGAAAACTTTGCTGTTTTATATGCATCTACAGTTTCAGCAGTTTCGACCTCCATCTGTAGTGGTGGATATACAGTATAAATATAAGAAGTTTACATAATCACTTCAAAACCATAAAACAATTTAAACAGGTCTTTATTGGAAGACCATGTTAAATAAAAAGAATTTACATTTTAAATGTCTGAATCTAACATCCTTTGAAATGTGCAAGGAAGATGACATCCAGCTCTGTCTTTCTTTGTCATTTTCACTTTCAGTTCTTTCCCTTTTTTCTTTCTCTCTTTGGATAATGAATGACCAGCGGTGTCCCATCTCATGAAGAAATCATGTTCCATCATCCCGAGCTTTTCCCAGCTCAAGAAGGAAAACTAGATTTTTGAAGAGTCTGACAATATAGCTAATATTAATTTTCTTTTCCAGTGCCACGTGACTAACAATGTGTAGATCGCACATGTTTTTATTATAATTCTTTAGGAATGTAAGAATTTTTAAAAGAGAGAAAGAGAAGTACATCATTTTGCAAGACTGCTCACATGGTTTAAAAAATTGAAGCAAAGACCTCGAAAAATGCAAACTCTTTTTCTTTTAAAAATCTAAATTACCCAGGACATTAAACGCTGAGTTTAAGAGCAGAAATTGATGGAATGTTTAAGACTGTCAGCATGTATTTAAGTATAAATTTGCTTGATTGATTTATTGATTGAATGTCGATGATAACGACTACCTTTTGACAAATGGTAAATCTCTTGAAGTTTATACGATCAATTAAAAGAATGCATAAAGCGTTACAGCTGAAATATAGAGTGACAGAATAAAGCAAAAATGAAAGAGCTTGAAAAAATGGCATATGCAAATCAAAAATAAACTGCATAGATCTTCAAAATTCATCTCTTTCTTTGAGTAAGGAACCTAATTAAAACAGGTCCTGTGATTAGATTTCTCTTAACCAGATAATGTGCTATCGGTGATTAACCTCAGAGTAACACAGGGCTTTAACTAACTCATCTGAGTGTTTACTTTGAGTTAAACTGCTGGCACAGTGCTGATATGTGTCTGCAATGTTTGAGGGAAATCATTGCTGATACTGTAAAAAGTATGAATTTATGTGTAGTTTCTCCATTTGAACATTTCTCTTCTTCAAAGTCTTTGTCTTGAGCTCTCAACTGGGCAGAGCTGATGATATGTGTGGCATTAGAGCGCCACCATCTGGCCATCGGCAGACCTGCAGGAACCACTTCTTCTAGGTTATGCACAGATTATGCTCTATTTACTTAGCAAAAGAGCCAATATGTTCAAATCACCGCATGCCGTTCTGCAAGGATGTTTGGGGGTGGGGGGCTGTTCAGGAAGGAGCGTAAAACAATAGCCAGTGTTTGGTTTCTTGTCACCTCTCGTTTAAAACACTCAGGGCTTGGAAGCCTTGATATCCATCATAATGCAACTTTAATGGAGGAGGCCTGGCCTTCTCTGCCAGAGTCACAGTGCTTGCTGGGGGCTAAAGAGCCCAAATGAGGGGCCTGTCGTGGGGCTTTACCTCCAGAGCGGGGCATTGGCTATGCGCAGAAATAAGTGTGCCAATCGATCGCGGCAGTAGGTTGATGGGCGCGTGTCGTTTTGATGGATACGACTGTACCGAGAGGGGAGGTGTGGTGTGTATATATAAAAAAAGAAGCCCAGATTGCTTGACGATGAACCTGAAAAGATTTCCAGCAAAACGCAGAGAGTCAGAGAGAGAGTGGCAGCTGTGGTCGGCCCTCTACAGGGCGGCAACGGCTGCCTTGATTTATAGTTCCATCTGCTCACCGCGGTAAAGACAAGCTTCCCCCCCATTTGGTTAAAATGAAATGGACCTCAGAGAGCAGCCCTGCACATTTCAGAATATTTGAAACTTTTTTGTTTTTTTTCACAGGCGTCTTTAAACAAACGGGTGGTCCGTGCCGGAAACAACGGACAGTAAAACGAGAGGTTAACTTGAGATGAAAAGAATACAGTAGAATAAACTGTTCTAGGCTATTATTGTTCTTTTTTAATCTTTTATCATCTTTTTTTCTTCTTCTTCTTTCAAATCAAAGAACGGGAAAGATGAGAGTTTATGACAAAACCTTGAAAGATGAAAACGGCGACTTTATGGCTAATTTCCCCGGGAAATAGATGAAGGCTGGGAACGGGCTCGGATCTCTCCTGGTGTAAATCTCTGCCGGGACACCCGTGACCCCTGGCCTTGACCTCTGCTTCTGGAGTTGCACACACACTTCCTGTGGTGCGGTTTGGGCCGGCGAATACCGCAGCCGTCCTTGCGATCCGCTCGCAGGAAATTCCCGCTGCCAGAAGTGTTTCCTGAATGTGAGAAAATCATTTTTCAAAAGCTTGGCTTTGAACATTATTGTTAATTATTAATATAGCAGCACATACTTACTGCTATAGTCCAAAAAATATTGAAATTATACAATAAATATGAATTATATAAAAACAATATACAAATATAAATTCTAATTATAGAATATGAAATTATAATTGTATAATTTACACACACACACACACACACACACACACATATATATATATATATTTTTTTTACATTATATATATATAAAATATGAAAATAAATTGTATAATTAGATTTGATATTAAATAATATTTAAACAAAAAAAACATTTCTGATAATAATGACAAAACTGATTATTACCTGCTTCTCTGTCTTTGAGCAGGTTTTTCTTCCTTCTCTCTTTACACCAAAAAGAAAGGAATAACAGAAAGTGTTTGAACTTATTCAGAAATAATCCCTTCCTCACTGCGCCTGTCAGTCTGCATAATTTACAACAATTCAGGAAAAAAAGAAACACTGACTGTGGACGTAACACTACCTTTAAAAAATAAATTAAAAAATGAGGAAAGCAAGCCCCACTTTTCTGACGACATCCATTTTTGCAAGTGGAAATCCATATGTATGTGATCCCTGCCCATCTAATTTAAAGATATGCCGAGCCTCATGTTGTGGACATGGCCGGAGTGTTTTATATCCTGCGCTTGACTGTATTAACCCTAGGGGCACAATATCTCTGTACAGCTGCCCTAACAGAGTCACAAAACACATTGATTAACGCTTGGCAGCGGACGGCGGTCCCAATGATCCGCTAATGAGAAGTGATAAGCACACACACACACACACACACGGCCCCGCCATTGAAGTTGACAGAATCTATTCTAATAAGCCCGGGTCCAAAGAGCAGCACAGGGACCCCCTGCAAGAACAAGCGTGTGTGTGTGTGTGTGTGTGCTTGCGTGTGTGTGTGAATATAATGCAGAGTTGCACGTCGCTGCTCTGCACACAAGGAAAATCCAGAAGGAAAGTGCAAATTCCTTTGAGGGCGATTTAATAAATAGACGGCCGTTTGCATCTCAGGGCTGATTTGTGCAAAGCGATGGACTGCTGGAAAACGTTTATTGCCCTCAGACCATTCTGATAGATTTCTCTGCCTCAGCTTGAGCGGGGCGCTACAACATAATGGACTGTTTGACAAGCAGAATATTGATACGTGAAATTCCTTTGCATTCATCAAAATATTTCCATCATGTGACAGCTGCAGCGTGGAGGAAAAGAAAAGACACAGACAGGCTGAAAAAAGGGCTTTCACTGACACTCTCCGCAAACATCTCCAGCAATCAGCAATAATAATTACAGCGACAACACGTGTAATTTGCCAGCAAATATCTTCAGGAAAGACTTCACCGATCTGTGTCGGGCGGACAGGAAGGGCTGTTGACAAATGAACAGCGTATGAAAATAAACGGCAGGGATGTTTCACATGCAGGCTCTGCGGCAGAGATGCATTTGTCTTGGAGGAACTCCAGTCGCCGCTCGCAGTTTACAGCAGCTCTCGGCTAATATTTACACGAAACCAATGCCTTACTGACAAACGGCCCGCGCTGGGTGTGCTCCGAGGTCAAAGGTCACCAAAAAAATACAGCCTCGGAGAAACATGCTCCGGGATTTAGAAGCAAAACAAAACACACATGAGGAAAATCCTAAAAGTCTCCTAAACTGAAAGGGATTTAAATTACCCCTCCACTGAAAAAAAAAATGAAAATATATTTTTTTTTACTATAAATAAACTTATAAAAATGTATTATATTTTATTATTTTACTAAACATAAGTTGAATACAATTATATATAAAGACTTCATTTATTCCTTTAAAAAGAAAAATAATCAAATGACATTTTCCTTTGTATTTTGTTCCCATGTTACGACCCAAATTTAGGATGCAACATAAAAAGGGGAAAACAGTTGCAATGGCTAGGGGGAAAAAAGATTACATTTATTTACAATAAAAAAAAGCAACAACAAAAAAGATATACATACATATGGACTGATGAGCAAACTGATTTAAACTGCAGCTCCTAAAAAGTTAAAACCTCCCAAGAAAATAAACACACACAAATATTTTTTTATAACAAAATGCCAACATAATACTTCAAAAAACAGTGCACATGCTCTTATTGTTGTCAGTCTGTTCTCCGAATTCCAGCTTTGGGATTTTGGAATTCTGAATCAATGCTCTGTCTTTCCTGAACAAAGCCTCACTGCTAAGGAGATGGAAAATGTGTGTTTGGAGATGCAGTGTTTTGGCAAAACGTTCTCCACGCACTTGATTACATTTATTCTACAGAGAGGCTGTCTGTCGGTCTCTCTCTCTCTCTCTCTCTCTCTCTCTCTCTCTCTCAGCAGGCGGATGAAAACCACGGGGTTTGATCAAACATCTCCTATTAGAGATGCCCAATTGAACCACTCGAGTTCGGGCAGCTACAAATTCATTTCGACTAATACAAAATTGACGGCTAAAATGTCAGCATGCTTGTGTGTAAACGCAGCTTTCGTGAAAGTCACAGAGTGAAACCAAGGACTCAGAGGTCAAATCATTTCACCATTTAATTCTGATGAAAGCTTCTGTTGTGTCTGAACTGTTTGCTTGCTATTGTTGCCTTTCTTTCCTGCCAGCTGGACTCTAGAGGAGAGAGAAATGTTTTCGACAACGCTCCCCCCTTTTTCAAACCTGCGTATCAGTATTCCCAGGGCCGCGTGGTCCTGAGTGTGTACATATAAAAATAGGAGGCCTGTCATTTCACATTCATTAAGTGTGAAACTCAGAAATTAATAATGTAAAAATACACTTTTTAATTAGTCTTACATTGGGCCCAATGTACTAAAACGGGATCAGGCGCTCCCAGCAGACTCTCTTAATAAAGCATTAGTCTGTGATGTGCAAGCACTGACAGGTAGAAGGACTAAGGAGTTACTTTTCTACTCACATGAACAAATAAAAATCAGTCTTGTTCTATTTAAATGTAATTAACATCAGAGATCTGATTGCACATGAAGGCTGGCAGCAATATATATATAGACTGGCGCCGTATGTATATTTTATTACGCGCTGTAAGCTCTCTTTCATTATGGTGAAGGAGTATTTTATAAGCTGACTGAATGAAACAGACAATCCATCATGAACATATTACTTTATTTACATTAATAAGGCCATGAAGAGATTATGTTGCGTATTTGTTACCTAAATTTGTTATATTGGGGAACGGGATCAGTTCTGTGCAATAATCTCATGGGAATCCACCTTTGAAGATGCATCAAAAATATACAATTGTCTTTCAATGTTGTGTTTGTTTATATGTCATATGGAATACTAGGAGAAGTTAAATCAATCAATGTTGCAAATGAGGGCAAGTGCATTCATTCACGCTGTATACTTATGAATACACATTATCAGTTATTTCAGGAATTACAAAAAAGCAATACATGTTCCCTTTCGTTGTCACTCCGAGTTACGTCGGATGACGACGAATGGGGTTTCGCTTAGAAAGCCTATCAGCTTCGAGTATTACAAAACGAGCCAATGGCAAAGAAATGCCATGGGTCTGCGGAATTTGCATAACGTAACTCCGCCCCACCTCGTGGGTATAAAAGGAGGACGCTGGCAACATGCAGTTATGTTTTCGCTTCGGAGCCAAGAAGTCCTCTTCACTCCTAAAGCCATCTCTGAATTCGTCAGCTTTTTACAAACGAGTTCCTCTGGTGTTGGTGTTTGTGGGCGATTCCAGCGAGCGCGCGCTTCCTGCTGATCTGTGCAGTGATTTTGCCAGAGAGTGCGTGTCTCCCCGGCCGCCTCGACATCAGAGTGTTTCTCTCTCACTAAAAGAGCTTGCACGCGGCACGTCTTTTTAAAGATGCCTCGCCCGTGCACTTCTGGTTGCGGCAGATATGTGTCTGACTCTGATGGGCACGAGCGCTGCTTGGTGTGTTTGGGCATGGATCACGCTAGAGCAGCGCTCGTGGATGAGTCATGTTCTCTCTGCGGGAACATGACCATCGCGTCACTAAGGTCGAGACTCAGTGAACTCGCAAGAGTGAGAGTCCCCTCATCCACACCCCGATCTAGTGCTCCCCCGAGGAGTACTACTTCGGCTGGTGGCCAGGGTGACCTGAGGGTAACGGTCTGGAACCAGGCGCCGACTATGTGTCCGCGACCCCAGCCCCCCTCCACAGTGACGGTGCCCGCTAGTGAGCCTCCAATTCTCGCGGGACCTTCGGGTGCCCCGCGGGTTTCGGTTGAAGCTACAGAGGAAGATGCCATGTCTGTAGCAGCATCACAAGGTGGGCTTGATTCTTCCGGAAGTGAAGATTCAGCGCAGCTGCCACCTTCCGGTGTGCATACGGCTGTGCCTGATTCGGATCCGGAAATGACGGCCATGCTTTCCCGGGCAGCCGCGAGCATTGGTTTAGAGTGGAGGCCTCCACCCTGTCCCGAGCGCTCGCGGCTGGACGATTGGTTTTTGGGTAAGGCTGCCGACCCCCGTGGTCCACGGCAAACCCCAATACCATTCTTCCCGGACGTGCATGATGAGATCTCGAAGTCCTGGAAGACCCCCCTGTCTTCCCGGGACCGCTCGCTGATCCCATCCGCCTTTCCTCCCCTCGATGAGGCGGCCGCCCGTGGGTACACTGGGCTTCCCCCGGTTGAACGCTCTGTTGCGATGCAACTGTGTCCTCAGAGTGCTTCTTCTCGGGGCGAGCCTAAGCACCCATCCAAGGCCTGTAGATTTTCGTCTACCCTGGTGGCGAAGTCTTACAGAGCGGCGGGACAGGCGGCTACCTCTCTGCATGCTATGGCCACTCT
Source organism: Meda fulgida (assembly GCA_030578275.1). Lineage (NCBI taxonomy): Eukaryota > Metazoa > Chordata > Actinopteri > Cypriniformes > Leuciscidae > Meda > Meda fulgida. The sequence goes on along the minus strand of CM060627.1, from coordinate 3,836,328 downwards.
GCAGGTCTACCAGGCCCAGATGCTCAGAAACATGCACGAGGGCAGGGCAGACCCAGGGCTCTTCAATGAGCTGCGTGCCGCAACCGACCTCGCTCTCCGGGCGACGAAGGTAGCCTCACGCTCCCTGGGTCTGGTGATGTCCACCGCGGTGGTCCAGGAGAGACACCTGTGGCTGAACCTGGCTGACATGCGGGATTCCGAGCGGACTCGTCTGCTCGATGCGCCCCTGTCCCAGGCCGGCCTCTTCGGCGGCGCAGTTGAAGATTTTGCCCAACAGTTTTCAACTGCACAGAAGCAGACTGAGGCCATTAGACACATTCTGCCCCGCCGACCCGCTGCTGCCTCGTCGTCGGTCGGGCAGACGCCTCAGCCTGCTTCCCGCCGAGGGCGCCCTCCTAAAGCTCCCGCCCCTCCCGCTAAGCCCAAGCAGCAGCCTCCACCCGGGCCGACGCGCGGAGGAAGCCGCAGGAAGGCGCCCCAGCCCTCTCCAGCCCCGCCCCCCGCCAAGCGCCGGGTCAAGCGGCGCTCCTGAGACGGGCTGCTCAGGGATGATGTCTGTTTCGCAGGAGATGGTAGCAGGGCCACTCCTTCCCCCGGTGGAGGGCCGGGGGAGAATCCTTTGTTCTCCACTCCCCGCTGCTCACCCACGGGTGGGCAGCACCCTAATGTGGTTAAAGACAGAAACAAACCTCTCATCCCTGAGCACACAGAGTTCTCGGACGACCCAGAGCGCCGCCCACCAGCCGTGCTCTCCTCGTCCCCCTCTGTCCCAGAGTCGGTTGACACGGCGTGCCGCCCACGGGCCGTTTCGTCCCTGTCCCACTCTGTCGCCAGACCCCTGGCAGAGCAGGCCCCCGTGGAACGCTGGTCCTTCCCTGGCCTCCTCTGTCAGGGCGCGGAGCTTAACTGCGCCCCCACACCGGATCGCTATGCCGTCCACGTCCGGGCCAGTTACTCCGCTTCGCTGCCCCTCCGGGGGGACGCCGGTGGTCCGCATGACCCCGCTGGTACAGTTCCTGGAAGCCTGGTTAGAGCTTCCCCAACTGTCCCGCTGGGTCGCCCGCACCATCCGGTTCGGCTATGCGATTCAGTTCGCACGGTCTCCTCCCCGATACAGGGGAGTCCGCTCCACTTTGGTCGGTGGCAACGCCCCGATCATGCGAGCAGAGATTGCCACTCTGCTGGCGAAGGGTGCAATCGAGACTGTCCCTCCAGCCGAGATGAGGTCCGGCTTCTACAGCCCTTACTTCATTGTCCCCAAGAAAACCGGTGGGTTACGACCGATCCTGGACCTGCGAGTATTGAATCGCTCCCTTTACAGGATGCCGTTCAAAATGCTCACCGCCAAACGCATTTTCGAGTGTGTGCGGCCCCAGGATTGGTTTGCAGCGATCGACCTGAAGGACGCCTACTTTCATGTCTCCATTCTCCCTCGTCACAGACCGTTCCTCCGGTTTGCTTTCGAGGGACAGGCATATCAGTACGCGGTTCTCCCGTTCGGGCTGGCCCTGTCCCCTCGCGTCTTCACGAAGGTCGTCGAGGCAGCCCTTGTTCCCCTTCGGGTTCACGGGGTTCGCATCCTGAACTATCTCGACGACTGGCTGATTATAGCTCACTCTCGAGACCAGGTTTGCGAACACAGGGACCTTGTGCTCCGGCACTTAGCCCGTCTGGGCCTTCGGGTCAACTGGGAGAAGAGCAAACTTTGCCCCGTGCAGAGGATCTCTTTTCTCGGTATGGACATCGACTCGGTCGCCATGTCCGCGCAGCTTACGAGCGAGCGCGCGCAGTCACTGCTGACTTGTCTGAGACAAATACAGGGCAAGAAAGCGGTTCCACTGAAACATTTTCAGAGGCTCCTGGGGCATATGGCATCTGCAGCCGCGGTCACGCCGCTCGGATTGCTTCATATGAGACCGCTTCAGCTTTGGCTTCGCGACCGAGTCCCGAGGTGGGCATGGCAACAAGGCAAGCTCCGAGTTCCAGTGACTTCGAGCTGCCGTCAGACCTTCACCCCGTGGTTGAACCTCAGTTTTCTCAGGGCTGGTGTCCCCCTGGAACGAGCGTCGAGGCATGTTGTTGTGTCAACAGATGCCTCCACCACGGGCTGGGGCGCCATGTGCAATGGTCATGCTGCCGCAGGCTCCTGGACAGGACCCCGCCGCCTATGGCATGTGAATTGCCTCGAGTTGCTGGCAGTACGCCTTGCTCTGCACCGCTTCCGAGCGCTGCTCATGGGTCAACACGTACTAGTCCGATCAGACAATACCGCCACAGTAGCGTACATCAACCATCAAGGTGGTCTACGCTCCCGCCGTATGTCGCAACTCGCTCGCCACCTCCTCCTATGGAGTCAGAAGCATCTGAGGTCCCTTCGTGCTATTCACATTCCCGGAGCCCTGAACCGTGCTGCCGACGAGCTGTCACGGCTTCAGCCCCTCCCTGGAGAATGGCGACTCCATCCCCAGTCGGTCCAGCTGATTTGGGACCAGTTTGGCGACGCACAGATAGATCTGTTTGCCTCCCGCGACTCATCCCATTGCGCCCAGTTTTATTCTCTGACCGAGGGCACGCTCGGCACGGATGCACTGGCGCACAGCTGGCCGCGGGGCCGCAAGTATGCGTTTCCCCCAGTGAGCCTTCTTGCGCAGCTCCTGCGCAAGGTCAGGGAGGACGAGGAGCAAGTCCTTCTGGTTGCGCCGTACTGGCCCACCCGGACTTGGTTCTCCGAACTAGTGCTCCTCGCGACAGCCCCTCCTTGGCCAATTCCTCTGAGGAAGGACCTCCTTTCTCAGGGACGGGGCATTCTATGGCACCCTCGTCCCGATCTGTGGAACCTCCACGTGTGGCTCCTCGACGGGACGAGACAGGTTTGAGTACCCTACCACCTGCGGTGGTGGCTACCATCACTTCCGCTAGAGCGTCGTCCACGAGACATGCCTACGCGTTGAAGTGGAACCTATTCGTCAATTGGTGCTCTTCTCGCCGAGAAGATCCCCGGAGTTGTTCGATCAGTCTCGTGCTTTCCTTCCTTCAAGATGGGTTGGAGCGAAGGCTGTCTCCCTCCACCCTCAAAGTTTATGTTGCCGCTATCGCCGCTCACCACGACTTAGTGGAAGGTAAGTCCATAGGGAAGCACGACCTGATCGTCAGGTTCCTGAGGGGGGCGAGGAGACTGAATCCTCCTCGCTCTCCTCTCGTTCCCTCTTGGGACCTCTCAGTGGTTCTAAGTGCCCTGCGGAGTGCTCCCTTTGAGCCTTTGCAATCAGTGGAGCTTAAGTTCCTGTCTATGAAGACAGCGCTCCTGATTGCATTGGCTTCTCTCAAGAGGGTCGGGGACCTGCACGCATTCTCCGTTGACGAAGCGTGCCTAGAGTTCGGGCCGGCCGGTTCTCACGTGATCCTGAGACCCCGGCCTGGATATGTGCCCAAGGTTCCTACCACTCCCTTCCGGGACCAGGTGGTGAACCTGCAAGCGCTGCCCTCGGAGGAGGCAGACCCAGCCTTGGCACTGCTCTGTCCAGTACGCGCTCTCCGCGCTTATGTAGACAGGACGCAGTGTTTCAGGACCTCAGACCAGCTCTTTGTCTGTTATGGTGGGAAGCTGAAGGGAAAGGCTCTCTCAAAGCAGAGGTTGTCTCACTGGATCGTGGACACCATTGCTTTGGCTTACCAGCAGCAAGGTCGACCGTGCCCCCTTGGTGTGACCGCCCACTCCACCCGGAGTGTGGCATCCTCCTGGGCGCTGGCGCATGGCGCCTCGCTGGCAGACATCTGCAGAGCTGCAGGCTGGGCGACACCAAACACATTCGCCAGATTCTATAATCTCCGAGTGGAGCCAGTGTCCTCTCGTGTTCTCGCTTCAAACAGCTAGTTCCGGACCCGCTCAGGTGTCTTCGCTTGCTCGCCATTCCACTCCGCGGACTGGATACGTGCGATATTCTGCTCAGGTGAGCTTCTCCGAAAGCCCTGAGTTCCTCCAGCACCCCTGATGCTAGCGCCAGTGTCTATTGCCTGGGCGTCGGCTAGGTGCCTCCGTGTGCATGGTACCTCCCATGAGCTACCCCCACACGTGTATTTCCACTGTAAGCCTCTTTGAGCATGTGTCTTTCCCTCGGCAAGCCACCTTGCCACCCCTGAGGTTGAAATATTCCACCTGCGGCTGGACACCTCAGAGTTTCTCCATATGTTACTATCAGGTCATATGTGTATTTTCAAATGCCCCCCCCACTGGGTTGGTGATAATTGCATATTTCCCCTTAAAAGCTTGGGATATGCTTCCCAGTGTACCTTGGTATTCCTGTGTTAAATAGGAGTCCTTCGTCCTAAGAGGGCTCAGATTTTTCGCAGGGCGCTGGAAGACAGCTGTGAAGGTGGCGTGATTTGACTGGTAACCCCATTCGTCGTCATCCGACGTAACTCGGAGTGACAACGAAAGGGAACGTCTCGGTTACGTATGTAACCCTCGTTCCCTGAGTAGGGAACGGAGACGTTACGTCTTCCTGCCACTTCCGCTGTTTCGCGGGGATCGCCCGAGTTCAGTCTTGGCTCCTCAGCGATAAAACATAACTGCATGTTGCCAGCGTCCTCCTTTTATACCCACGAGGTGGGGCGGAGTTACGTTATGCAAATTCCGCAGACCCATGGCATTTCTTTGCCATTGGCTCGTTTTGTAATACTCGAAGCTGATAGGCTTTCTAAGCGAAACCCCATTCGTCGTCATCCGACGTAACGTCTCCGTTCCCTACTCAGGGAACGAGGGTTACATACGTAACCGAGACGTTTTGTTGGGTAAAATAAAAAATGACATCTCTTTTGATTACCATTTTCGTAATGTACTGTTCGAAATGTAAATAACAATATTAATATTAATTAAATACAATATTTTTAAGTTAATAAATTCAAATGTGTACTGTAATTATTTAAACGTAAAGAATACTATAATAATAATAATAATAATAATAATAATGAAAATAGTAATAAAACACAATATATTGTACATATTCATTATGATTCATTATTTACATTAGTATTATTTATTATCATTGTGCAAAATTTAAAATGGACTTCACTGCACATTACATGTGTGTATAGCATTTGTGCTCATCTCTGTGGACACACTCTGTGTGTGTGTGTGTGTGTGTGTGTGTGTGTGTGTGTGTGTGTGTGTGTGTGTGTGTGTGTGTGTGTGTGTGTGTGTGTGTGTGTGTGTGTGTGTGTGTGTGTGTGTGTGTGTGTGTGTGTGTGTGTGTTCCGTTGGCCATTTGACAGTGGAAATAGGACAGAAGTGTGTGAAGAGGGAACTATGTGACGTCCTGCTGCACTGAGACTCAAAACACTGCAGCGGTGCTAAAATAATACATCGGGCCAGAAACAGTGTTTCAGCTCTGTATGGCATATCTGTACCTGCCATGTGAGAGATATCATGAATCCTGCCTGATCTGAGCGGATCCAACACCGCCGTGAAGCTGTTTTTGCACAGGCTTGCATTGCCCTTGTTCCCTGATGGATCCCCAAAGTGAGGTGAGCACCTTTGCGATTGAACACACAGCTATTAGGCCGAAATCACCCGGTACTCCCTAATTTGAAATAATTAAATCTTTCCTCCTGTCCTCCAAATCCCCTTGAAATATTCATGCTCAGGTTAGAGTTGTCGGGGTGAACGGAGGGCTATCACACTCGCTGACACCTCGCTGTCTCTCCACACAACAGCCCACAGATGCTGCGCCGTTTAAGAGCAGATTAAAACTGACACTAATTATAATCTGACTTGTGTTATATAACTTAGATGCTCAGGTGAATCCCCGGACCGTTCGCCCGCGTTGACAGATCCTGTCACTTTTGCTTAGGGGCCGAATTACGGGTGGAACGAGGCTCTCGTCTGCGCTCAGGCCGGCTGCCAAATTGGCAGAGAATTCAGACACAACTACATCCCTTTTTTGTTTAATTGAAGTGCTAATGAACGGGGAGACGGAGACTGCCAGTCTCGCGCAGGAAAAAAACTGAGCTTTGAGACACGAGGCCTGAGCTGGACGAGATAGTGGCTTCACCAGAGCAACTTTTACACTTTAAACAGATAACGACACTCGAGTTGATTCACATCTCAACTATACTCTGTGTGTGTGTGTGTGTGTGTGTGTGTGTGTGTGTGTGTGTGTGTGTGTGTGTGTGTGTGTGTGTGTGTGTGTGTGTGTGTGTGTGTGTGTGTGTGTGTGTGTGTGTGTGTGAGTGAGTGAGTGAGTGAGAGAGAGAGAGAGAGAGAGAGAGAGAGAGAGAGAGAGAGTATTAAATTACTATTCCATTGCTATTACCTGGTTTAATCTTGCCTTAATGTTCCTTGCCTAACCTGCCTGTTCCTAGTTTTATAATATTATATATTGCAAATTTAGTTTGAAGGACAGAATTTGCTAAATGTATTCTAATTTATAAACTAGTTGTTTGAAACACTGCAATTTTTTATCTCAAAACCTATATATATATATATATATTCTTATGAAAACTTCCTTATGTGACAACTAACCCCAGTCTTCCCTATGTAAAATACGCCTACAGTTTTTCATTACAATCTGTCATGATCCAATCGATTCCTCATGCGTCGCATTTTGGGTCAGCGTTGCAGGATTTAACCTATATTAACCCGGGTCAGATCCCATATGTGACACTTCGTCTCGCTCTGTGCAAGGGCAGCCGTATTTATGACCGTTAATTGGAAAGTAATTAATTCCTCATTTATAAAAAAAAAAACAATAGACCAAAGCAGATGAATGGAGCAATTTAAAGTCTATTAGTCAAAGTGAATAGATGAGAGCAAAGTACAAATGTCTTACACAAACCTACAGGTTAAAATCACATGTGATTGAGAAAATATACATCAAGATTATTCACTGTAAGAGTATTATAAACACTTTCTACAAAACTTTAAACACACCAGTCCTGTTACGCAAATGACACAGATCAGTGGTTCTCAACTGGTCTTATGTCATATCATATAAATCAATGCTGAAATCATTCATCGGTTCCAAAGCAACTCAGACCGCAAATGCTATACGAATCCAGAAAACGGTTGTTTCAAGCTTACTTTCTCGCATTAAAGATTCCTGATCTTCAGCAGATGCTGTTGTCAGAACAGATAGCGGCTGTATGCGTAGACAGGACATCATATGAGCACATATAATGCATTTGAAACGCAGAGCTAACCCACAGTATATTAACCACATAACATTTTAAGTCCGCAGTGATTGATTCCCCCTCAGGCGCTAACAGCCCTCCTAAGGTTTTGTGGAAATGCACAACGCTCTGGGAGCGTCTGACTGTGCTTGAGCTCCAGAGATCCTGCCTTTTCCTTGTTCCTCACGCTAGCGCTGTAACTTATTCATAACTTATTAACTCAGGGCCTGGCAGACTGAATCACTCTGACTGACTCGGAGGAACTAGATAACACTGCACAGGACTGTTGTTCTTTTGAGTTTATACAGTTGGTGGACAGTAACTAAAGTGATACTGTACATGTGGTCTGCAATAGGATGCTTGTTTTTCTGTTCTGTCCCAAATGGACACTAGTAACACTAAATGAAAGAGCAAAAAATAATGAAAGTTTCCAAACAGGTTTCTCAAACAATCCTGCGGCAATGTCACTGTGTCTGATCACTGAAAACACTGCAGGACCACAGTGTTTAACTCTTCAGGACTACAACCTGCAGATGCTTTATATATGGGCTTTGGGGTGTAATGACTTATGGGTTGTTCTATTTTCTTGTTTAAAAAAAATATATATTTAAACCTATTTAAATAAATTTAAAAAATATAATAATTTCAAGACAACAAAATAATTGATTGAATTATTGTTGAATTATCAAGAATTAATAAATATTTATTTGAACTATTATATTATTTGAAATGAAAAATAAATTATTTAAATGCACACCTTTTTACCCTCATTTTATTCAAATTTTTCTCATTTATAATTATTTTTAAATAAACTTAAACTTTCAAAATATATTTTCAAGCCAGCAAAATATATATTTTTCATTAATATTAATTATTACAATGAATTAATATTACAACTATTTTTTTATTTATATATTAATTATTAAAATAATTAAACTCAATTTTATTCTCTTTTATTGAATATTTCCATATTTTTAAAATAATTTCACAACTATGATCTTATTAGTAAATTATTACATTTATTTATAAAAAAAAAAGAAGAAAAAAAATTCACTCATTTTGGACCCTGGTTGTTGTGAAATGTCTAAATGTTCAAATAAAGCTTATTCAACCAGTGACATCATCACGGACCCACAATTTGCCACTGAATTACTTCCTAATACATTTAAACAAATTTAGAAATGTGCTTGAGGGGGAAATAAATCACATTCAGATATATCAGAATATTAAAAGTGTTTGTGTTTTGTTTGTTTGTTTGCTCCACCTTTAACCGATGTCTGATGGTACATAAAGCCACCACACAACAGCTGCGAGTGAAATCGGTGTGACCACGCCAACGCTTGATCACGGAACAACCGCGGCATCTGTGTGTGTATAAGTGTGTGTGTATAAGAAGGAGGATTCTTGTCAGTTTGTGTTGCGCTCTCTCGTATCGCTCGTGGGACCTTGTGGAGACCGCCTGCAATCGGCCCACTTGAGACCATCACAGCTGTCAGATAAAAATCAATTGAATTTTAAAGGGCTTTAAAGTAAATATTTAATTCTTGCCTTGGGAACCAATTAAGTGTGGAGAGTGAACTCAGAGGCACTGGTTGAACTGGAGATGTACTGGAACCAGCTGGTGAGCAATGGGGATCAAATGAGGTGTGGGGAGAGGGGCGCGCGTGGAAAAAAGATGCAAATGTTTGGTGCGTACATTCGCTCTCAATTACGTATTGATGTTTTAAAGATGCGGCGAACTTGGAGTGGCAGAAAGGGGCTGGGAGATCTCCAGAAAAGGTGTGTTGCACAGCGAGCTGCCTGCTAGCTTGTTTACTGTGCGTGTTTGTTGCTATTTGCTTTGTGGCTGATGTAACTCCCGCTGGATTGAGTCGGGCATGTTGGAGCATGCTCAGAACAAGCTAAGCCCAAACAACTGTGTACTGGTGTGTATGTGTGTGGAAGAGAAAAGCATATATTGAATGAGACATGGACGTTTAAACACTATAGATGCACATTTACATATACATATGCACTTTGCAGTTTGCCCCATTTTTGGTTGTCATACAATTTTCAGTGATGTTGGAAGGAAAAGCTCACTCAGAAATTGAAATTGTCGCAACAGATCTGGTGCAACAGTACGTCAATGCACCATTTCGAATCAGAACATGGACACAAATCGCATATCAGAACTTCATGTAGAGGAAGATTATCAGTGAATATGACTCCTCACACAAAGCTATATAGTCTTCTTAACTACACTTGGTTCCATATAGAACCTTAAATGGTTCTGTCAGGTGCTTCATATAGAACTTTTAAGGGGTTCCATCATGTGATCATTTTATGGATTTAGCTTCAATTAATTGATAAATTAATAAATAAATCAATATTTAATTTAATATTCTATTAAATTTAAATTTTAAAAAGTAAATACATTTTCATGCTTGGCTGAAACATTCCTTTAAGCTTTCCAGTAGTTGCTAATGTAATCAAATTTCAGAAATTAAATGTCAAAGGTGTATAATTTGTAGGTGAGAAACAATGAGTGTTTTTAGCGTCTGTTTACCGTGTGTTTCTCTCTCGTCCCTCTTGAGTCGTGATGCCCTGGAGGTAGAGGGACTTCCCCACAGCAGGAATCTGCTCTCCACTCAAGACTGAAACAGACAAGCAAACCTCCTCTTTAACCTAACAGAACCCTGTCTAATCCAACAGTTCCTCAAGACGGACCCCAGATACCTGATTATGTGTGTGGAGTGAAAGAGAGAGAGTCCACAAGACAGGGAGAGAGTATGTAGGATTGTTAAGCACATTTGACTACTCGAAACAAGCTAGCTATCAACTTTAAATAAATAGAAAAAAAATATTCAAAAATAAAATAATTGTGCTCACCAAGGATGCATTTATTTGATCAAAGTAAAACAATATTGTGAAATGTTATTAAAATTTAAAATAATTGTTCTGTAAAGCATATTTTCAGCATCATTACTTCAGTGTCACATGATCCTTCAGAAATCATTCGAATATGCTGATATGGTAATATTCTATGATCATATAGAAAGTTCAAAATAACAGCATTTATTTGACATATAAATATTTACCGTCACTTATGATCAATTTAATGCATCCTTGCAGAGTATTACTTTCTTCCAAAAAATAAAAATGTAAAATAAATAAAATGTAACACTTTATTTTCATGGTTCTGACATTCTACTAACTATAAGTAACTTTGCAACTACATGCTCATTATTAGTAGACTGTAGTAGATTGTTAGTAAAGGTTAGGTGTTAGGATTCGGGTTAGTAGAATAAGTTGCATGTTGCAAAATTAAATTATCAGTATAATGTCTGTTGAGGAGCATCAAAATAAAGTGTTTAATACTCTAATGAGAGTTAGTTGAAATGCAATGTATTTGCAACGTTACTTATTAGTAAAATGTCTAAAGTGGAGCATAGTGTTACAGTACCATGAATAAGTCTTACATACCAGGAGGAATTGGTAACACTTTATTTTAATGTCTTTGTTATGCATGTTACATGTACTTACAGTAGTAATAACAGTAAATTATGCATAATTACATGCAACTAACCCTAAACCTAAACATAATTCTTACCCAAACTCTATAATATGTACATGTAGTTAATTAATATTACTCGGTACTTAAATGTGTAATTACACTGTAACAAGGACACCTTAAAATAAAGTAAACTATTTATTTTTTTTAATTAAAAATTTAAAGGTTTCTATCAAAAAGTGCAAAGCAGAATTTCCTTGATTTTAACATTTATATATACATGTATTTTAAACAACAAAATCAAAGAAATGTTATATATTAATCTCACAATCTCCCCTTTGCACATCAATGGCGACACACAGGCCAAAGGTTTCCGACTCCTGCTGTCCTAATAAAACCTTTGTCCTGGTGCTTTAAAGCACTGTTTCCCAACCCTGCTCCTGGAGACACACCAACAGTGCACATTTTGGATGTCTCCCTTATCTGACCCATATATTTCTGGTCTTGGAGTCTTACTAATGAGCTGATGAGCTGATTCAGGTGTGATTGATTAGGAAGAGTTGGAAAATGTGTAGCGTTGGTGTGCATCCAGGAACAGGGTTGGGAAACACTGCTTTTAAGAACCAACTGATCTGAAGAACCTATAGATGAAACATCAAGAACTTTCCTCAACCTCCAAAGAGCCATACAGAAACTCAGGAGCGAAACAATGCTTTTTATTCTTCGCTCAGCCAAAGATTCTTCAAGAAACAATTGAAGAATGTTGAGAGTGTATGTATCACTAACAGACTTTAATAGGAAGATAAGAGATGTTGAGTTTGAAGACAGGTTGGGGAAATATTTTGTTGTGCACCAGCACGGCCAACATTAGAATTCCATGAACTCTCGAATAGTTATAAAACCTGATCTGAAATGTTGTAGACGACATCAACGTACAATTGTTGAAATAAGCCAAAGTCATATATTCTCTTTAATGTTACACGATGCATGTGAGAGAATCAAATAAAACCATCGGCTCGACATGAATCCTGATATCTGTGACTACAGACGGGCTTTTTGGTGATTTCTCTCTGAAGTGCGAGTTACAAGAATTTCAGAGATACACCTCAGCAGCAGCAGTTTCCATTCCTGTCACTTAACAATACTATCCAACAGCCTCAGAACTCTAAAAAGCTTAAACTGCGATCTGATGAGCGCTCAAATCCACTGCCGAGGCTAGTCGTACCTCGAAGGGAAACGCGTCGGAATTGAAAACCACCCGCTAAAATGCATACCCATATTTCAGCAGTCCTGTCTTCATCTTCCGTCCTCATTGGCTTGACAGACGCCTCTTTGCATCAGTCGTTTTTTCCGGCATCTGGAAGAAAAAAGGGATGTGAGAAAGACAGAATAAGAGAGAGCGAAATGGAGCTATGAAGACGAGAAGTTTAATGTCTTGGAGAAGAAATGGATGAAATGTGGGAAAGACAAGGCCTTCAAGATACAAAAGCACCTCCAGCACTGGCTGTAAGACATGTGAGTGACTGACACTGGTTAGATACATGCATGTGTGTGTGTGCATGTGTGTGTGTGTGTACGTTTGAGTCTCTTTCTGTGTGTATGCCGACAGCTACATGGTGACAAAGCAGTGATGAATTATACAGAAAGGGAGGCATTGCTTTGTGGAAACCAATGTAACTGTCAACCTCTGCAGAAACATGAATGTTTTTTGACCGAAGTGGCATTTCTTGTTATTGGAATAAAAATGTTTGGAGGGCAACAGGAGGCTCTCCACAGCACCAAAAATGCAGACCAAGACCAAGAAGAAACAGCAAAAGAGGAAAAGTTTAGATTCTTACTGATTTAAAGTTCCGAACAGAATGTAGAGCGCAACCTGAAAAGCAGGACGACACATTCAAAATATGATCAGGCTGACTCATGAATATTAATAAAGTGATGTATCAGTAGTCATAATTGATTTGTTAAAAGGCAGACAAGTGAGCAGTAGCATTATTAGGTTGCATTATTAGCATTAGCATTACTAGCATTATTAGCTGACGGCCTCTGCATTTTCTTTCAAAAAATAAAATAAACGAATTATTTCATTTCTTCCAAAAAATAAAAACAAATTAATTAAATAAAATTAAACAATGATATGAAATAAAATAAAATAACTGTTTTTTTTGTTTGTTTGTTTTTGCTTTTAAATAATAAAATAAAAATGAATTAAGCTATAATGGTTGCTACACACCTGGTTTCAAATGTCGACTGGCAGGAGACAAAAAAAAAAACGGTTTACGGATTTGATAAGAATGTAAAATTAAGTTTGCATCTGCCTACAAATGATTTATGGCTGCAGTTTTACACTTTTATTTTAATTTTATTCCGTTCATAAGTGACATCTTGCGAACAATATGTTCATTCATTATTTATGGAGTCATGACAGTGGGGATGCTAAGGGAACGCATTTCCTTTGCTAATGACAGAAGGTGGAGCTGTAAAAATGGCCAGGATGAAAAATGAAAAATCATAATTCTTAACAGGAGCGTCATGCAGTGATGATGCAAATGCATGCATCACTATCACTCATAGTGTAGCCCTAAGCATGCAACCACCCATATCAACAACACCTAGCTGTTCACATAAAAGATAATAATAAAAGTCAATTTTCCAAGCTGTGCAATTTATTTTTAGATGCATTCAGGTAGATTTTTCTTTGGTTTGTTAGCTGTGTGTGTGAGAGAGAAGCGTGTGAGTTCTGTAAAACGCTCCCTCATTATACAACTTGAATCTGGAGTCTTTAATGAAACAGGGAACTGTAAAACAATCATCATTCATCTGGTATTTGCTGGCTGGCGCTTGTTATGTTTTTATTAGGCAGTCTGTGAGGGAATGAAATATGAACACCACGCCGTTCACTCGAAATGAAGCTCTTCGGCATGGCAGGCCTCGTTAGCTAATTTCCGACGGCTGGATACTGCCTCATGATAGATTCATTAAACTCTTCCACAGCTCCGAAATTACAGCCGAGACTCCTAATAAATATTCCAAAGCTGTGTTTTCTCGCATGCGTAATTATCAACACACACTAACTGTTTCACACTGAATCAATTAGCACATTTCTCTGAAAAATCCGAAGCATTTATTGACATGATCTCCACAAACTGTGAAACAAACACAACATATTTCTCAGCTAACGTTCTGTCAGGCAGCTTGCTTGGACCTGTAGTCACACATTAGCGCGGTCCCACACACATCATTTGGTCCTGTTGTTGTGCGTTCTCGCTGTAACAGATGTTGGCTCCCATAAGCGCTAATGTCTTCCAGTGCTGCAGACAGACGTGATAGGGCTGCTTTTGTTTATGCTCCGTTCGCTTGGCTTTCACCATTCGTCAATATAATTTTGATGAGCATTTGTAAATTAAAAAGGCCTTAAAAGCCCTGCTTTATTTGGTGAAATGCATGCAAACAACAATTCACAGTACACTAGGGGTTGTACTGGTCGACAAGTCGATTAGTTCTACTATTAGTCAGTGCTTCTGGCCTGCTGTGTTCAATAATCACCGATCACATTGCTGAGGTAGAGCTTGTCATTATGTATAACTAACAACTACAGAAGACATTCTTTAATCAAAAAATTACAATTTCTATATTTTTGGTTTAAAATCTTAAATATCAAGACTGTAGCCTACATGTTAAAACAGAATGAGAGTCAAATTAAACAAATTGCAGAGCACACTATGATCATTTGCAGTGAAAATAGTGTGAACAAGACTGACAGCAGCATCAACAGAGATAAGAATATAATTATTTAAAATACTAAATTCTACATTCATCAAGATATAGGACATCACACTGTACACTAAGTAGAATAATTCAGAAATTCTTATAAAGCACTTGAGAAGTAATGAAATACAAAAAGTGGTTAAATTTAAAAAAAAGTATTTGGGACAAGTATTTACTAAAAGGGGCTCTTTCTAGCCTAATCACTTTTTATTGCCAACATGAGAACAGCTTGTAACGAAACATAAAAAAGAGAGATAGAGAGAGAGACACCTTCCCCTACAGTTCTTAGATTGTCTGTGTAGTGTATTTTTTATGTGAAGGATTTAGGACTGTTCAAAATCAAAATGAGGTGACAGCTATGCGCGCTCCCGACAGCATCTCTTCTATTTTATGACACATAAAATGAACGCTTATTCCATGTTTAGGATAATGCCGAAAGATACATTGTGTACTGTGATGTCAATGTATAATGCAAAGAAAATGGATTAATTAAAACTAGTCTCACTTTGCCAGATTTATACAGTCTATCTGAAAAATACATTGTAATCAAACTATCATAAAAGTGTAATTTTAATTACCTCATCTGTCGTCATAATGCTGGTGAAACATATCCACATCACTGTATCAGATGCTTTCTGAACCGCTGTTTTCTCACCGCTGTCATTTTAGTGTTTGTTTGTTTACTGAGAGGAAAGTGCAGCGTATTTACATATTCTTCTAAACATCGCTCTCAGTTGTTCTCTGAGGTTTTTCCAACTTCTTTTTAGTTCTAAGCAAAGAATGAAAAAGAACTTAGCCATGACAGAGAATATCACTGTGTAGACACTGAATCACGCTCAGTCTGGCCCGGGTATGTTAGGCCTCGTGCCATAAAATACAGCACAAGCACGAGCAATACATGGCTGGCTGCAGTTCACTTAACGACCACCAGTGTCACCAATAAGGGTTTCTAGATTCTACACATAGCCCATTTAAAGATGAAATAAAGTTAGGAAACAAATAAAAGAAATTAATACTTTTAGAAAACACTTTTAGATTAAAAAGCATACACATTGGATGAAGGATCCATTTAAATAGGGAGCCTAATAAAAAAATATATTTTACATGCAGCATGTCGCCACAAGGGGGTTGATCACATGACCAGCTACTAGTTATTGTTATAACACTTTCTGGAGGAAAATATAATAATAAATTAAATTTAAACAAATATATTTCATTTACTGTATATAAATGAATAATTTGCTACAACTGATAACATTTGCTATTGCATGATGTTGCATCCACACTGCTAAAAGCCCAGCATTAGTGCATCAGCTAGTGCAACATAAAACAAAGCAAATGCTTTGTTACTCAAATGCATTGCTATATTAAAAGCATTACCCCGTTGGGCTTTTGCCCAAGACTGGGGGACTTTTATCAAGCATGGCGTAACAGTTCTTTGTAGTTGCCTTTCTAAGTTGTACTATTCAACGCAAATCATTTCCTTTGAGTTGCTCCACCAATACGCAATTAAAGAGAAACATTTTTCAAGGGCCATGCACTTTGAGAGCAGAAAAAGAGAGGCCATTAGCCCCGTTGCACCCCGAAGTTCTCACACGAGCAATTCAATTGTCATCAGAGAAAAAGACAGAGCAAGTCCTCCACCTCAGCATTTCCGCCTGCAAAAGCTCAGGGCCTGAGGTGAAGAACGAGTCTTACTTGTCTATTTGTTTGTTTAATTATGGGATTCGGGGACACATTTTCCTCGGCAGCATACGATCAGCCTGACCTTCAAGCTCAATCAAACCTTTAAGCTGCATGGCATTTTTCTCGTTGGCTCTTCTGCCTGGCGCGCGGGTGAGTTATCTGGCTGAACGGGAGCAGTCCGTGGAGCTGACAGACTGTTACCTGTGTGGGGGGTCTTCATCTCGGCTACATTAGCCCATATGGCCTGAGTTAGCTTCTATTGAAGCCGTGGCCTAATTACGAGGAAGCGGGAGAATGTTTGCGAATGACGATTGGGCCTCGGTGTTTGTGCCTCATCCAGCCCCCGCAGTGACTCGCACCTGTTCCCGTCTTTAAAACCTCTCTTTCAGTTTAGCTTTTGGCCAACGCCACCAAATGACCTATCCAGGGGGCAATAACGCTTTTTCTGTTTTGCCTGTCGTCAAGCCACGGTGTCAGCATCCAGTGGAACAGACGCAACTGTACCCCGGGCAGCAGACAGAGGGGTTTGTGCACACAGCTGCTCGGGTTTATAGCTTTTAAATGTACAAAACGCAAAGGAGTCGTTATATTTACTCGCTGGCACATCATAAGGCAGATGCATCGGAAAAATGAGAAGTAAATACCGGTATATTCAGCACAGTGTTGTGCAGTAACTAACTAAAAATGCATTTTCCAGTAGCATGACAGGAGCTTAGCTGTTTTCACAACAGTTTAGCTTTTCCTGTAACAAGATACTTTTTCTATAACAAAACATTGCTGGTTGTATTGAGCATGCAGTTTTGCAGATAATCAAATGCTGTCTTGGAATGCATCTCTTTGGTAAGTTAGATTCGTTTTAGCAAATCGGTTCAAAGAGTGAATCAGTTTGTTAAAAAAAATGCACTTTTTAATTTGAGTCCCTGCGTTGAATAATTTCAAATTCAATATTGCATTTGAACATGACTCAAAACCATTTGCCAAACTCTGGCCACATCATCGTTATGTTTAGGTGATAAAAAAGCAAAAACAGACAAAATGATTCATTCTAGGATGCATGTGTCTTTTGCAGTTATGTATGAGCCTCTGTCCTCTTTATTTATAGTATAATATTTTATTAAATGCTAAAATACTGTTCTGATGGTATAAATAAATGACAATCTCATATATTATAAAGTATGCATCATTTCACATATTTGAAAAGGGCTGTTTTTTAAGCATGATGAAAAAAAAGCATATAAACATTCCTCCTTCATATGCTACGAAATATGGATTTTTTTTTGATTTGCACAAAGTGAATAGTCCTAAAGCCAGAATATCTGCACCTCATGTAGGCAGAAAATATGCTGTTGCAAAATTGTCTAATAATTTCTGTAATGATGTCTTTTGTATTGTGTTGTATTTACAGTATATGGTTTGTACTCCCTGCATTTGGATTCTTAATGTGAGGGCTATAAGTATATGGGTGAGATATTTGGAGAAAGTTTAATCAACTTTAAAAAATTAAGGCAAGCTGCTAAGCTTTTTTAAGTTTACTGAACTTCAGGCCTCTAGTTGTGCTTACATTTCTTTGAGTTAGACTGGTAGTTGGATGTACTTACCGAGGAAGGTATAACCTAACTTAAACAAATAAGTTGAGTAAACTCAAAAATGCTTTCTAGCTGGTTGCCGTATTTTTTAAGTTAACAACTTTTTATTTTTTACAGTGAAGTACCACCAAAGTTGACAAATTTGCTTGTAAAATGAATTGCTGATGAGGACTGTAGGTCAGTGATAGACTAATGATTATATGGAAATAAACAAACACTACATTGTCTATTTTTGAATTGTCTTCATTTGACAATTGTGTCATCTTGTTCCAAATATTAATATATTAATTTTCCATTAATCTGATTAATTAACCGGCATATACATTAATTGACTTAACTAATTTGAATGGTTTGACAGTCCGGTTATGGACTGCTCCCTTTACTGTTATGATAACTATATCAAAAAGGGTAGTTTGAGTGAAGCTAAACTATGAGCAGTTTCTACGCAGCGATTCTGCATATCATGACCTGGATGTTACAGCAACAGTCGCGTATGTAAAGTGTGTGTTGTCATGTCAATGTTTCTGTCAGGTGTTGTGATTCCAGGACTACTTCCTGTAAACACACTGAGAGATTTGTGTGCTTTGAGGTTCAGCTTGATTCAACATCATTTCCCACTGCTTTAGGACTTTGTTGCTGTCGGCAAGAGAGCGGTAGGGGAGAGAGACATAGAGAGAGAGACAGAGAGGGAGGCAGACAGAGGAAAAAAAGGTTCCCACTAACATGTTCATCAAAGGACTTTTCTTTTTCTCTATCACTTTATTTTCATTTGGTGTCAGCACTTCACTGTGAGAGTCGTATGGAAATGTGTTTGGCTGCCTGGAAAGCTGTCAGGAAACACACACAACTCAGTTGCACGTAGGTAATTTGACTGGGCTGATGTCTTTTCTCCTTTCTGGTCTCCTCATTATACAGTGAGAGAGCAAAATGGCAGCGCTCGGTGTTTTATCTGTCAGCATCTCTCCGTAATGCGTTTTCATACCATGTGTATTAGTCGCTAGCATCAAAGGCCCCTGTGTAAGGGCCGCGGAGAGCCGGAGAACCAGACATCCTGAAAGGTGACAATTGAATCTCTTTGCTTGCGTGGCATGTCGACGTGCTGGGAGAATAGGCTTCATTTGACTCGCTTGCTCTTGGGTAAATAGCAGCATGAAAAGAAGGCCATAATATGACAGTTACGTGTGATAGTGAGAATGTGAGAGGAGCTTTTTCTTCATAAACAACCCTGCACTAAAAACACGTCCGATCAGTGGAGAGCAGACGTCAGAAGCAGGAGCGGAGAATAGAAGTTATTCAGTAAAACCTGTTTGTAAAGGAAGTTCAGTTGTGACGTGAATAGACACTTTTCCCCTCGCTACATAATGGAGAGACTGGAAATGTTTATTTAAAAACTGAATTTATGTCTTAACTGGTAATAAGAAAGTGTAATTTACATTCCACAAAAAGGTCCTTTATTTTTCAAATAAATGTCTAAATAATTTTTCATAGAAATGTATAGAAACATCTTTAAAAACTGCATTATGATAGATTGTAGACCAACTATTTCATTCTATGATGCATGTCTTTTTTAAAAAGGGGATTTTTTTTCTTCTGTAAACAAATATATAAAGATTTTAAGCACTCTATTATAAAAAAAGTTATGACCATGTAAACATAAATCAATGCGATATTGTATTTGAAACATGACCAAAACCATTTGCCAAACTCATTGTAATTAAGCGATAAAAAAATAGATAAGATTAAGAATTATAAGAAGCAAGTGTTTGCATTTTTAAAAAGGTGATTATTTTAAACAAATAAATTTTAAATTGAAGCATATTTGATAAATATGGTATGTATGTAAACCTTAATCAATTTATCAATCAATACATTTATGTAATATTTCATTTGAATGAAAAGAATGACATTTCAAATGCAATATTGTACTATTTCTATACAAATTTGCTAACATTATCATCCGGGATATTCGAGAATTTCCCACTTCAGATCTGTTCGCTTAAATGAAATGAAACTGTTTCAGCATAGTTGCACGCACAGAATGTACTGTATGCTTTCGCATAATTGGAGTGTGTGTGTCTGCATCCAAAACATTTCCTGCTGCTTAGCATCAGCACATGCGGGCCTTCCTGCTGCATGCTGGGATCACAACAAAAGCTATTGATTGGCTGAAAGGAAGACATCTCCACAAAAGGGCCTCCTGTTGAGGCCTTCCAGAGAAATACCGCAGAGAATATATAACCTTTCTCACTATCTTAAATGCTCCCAAGTAACACGAATCAGTTGTTTGATTATGCCGGAAAAATACCAGCATCCATCTGTTGGTCTGAAAAAAAGTCTCTATGAATCAAGTTTATAACTGAACTGTCTTCATCTTAAAGTGCCCTTTCATTCTTTTTCAAATATTACCTTTCATGCAGTGTGTAATGTAGCTGTTTGTGAATGTAAAAGGTCTGCAAAGTTTTAAAGGTCAAAGTGCACAATAAATAAAGTTATTGTCTCCTAAAAGAACCGATTCTAAACTGCCAGAACAAGTCATCAGCAATTCCAGTCTCACTTCCTGTTACAAACCTATGTAACATTGAAACACATTTGCATAATGCCCACCTGATCTTCATTGGCTGCTCGCACACAGTGTCAATTTTGACTGCTCTCAAACACTGTAGAGTTTTGTTCGTGTTGTCGACATGTTGAGAAGATACTGTTTCCAGGTGCGAATCCACTCTGCTGCACTTCAAAAGGACGAGGACTTGCACTGGAAGTGAAATGGAAAAAATTACGCCATCATAACTGTCCGTATCACTGTGTATACAAGTGCTCAGAAAGCCTCCAGAGCCAAAATTCAGATATAGTAATGGGTGTTTCGTTTCTGACATGCGCTGTGAGTGATGGACCAATCACAACAGACTGGGCCATCTGACCAATCAGAGCGGAGCAGGCTCGCGGAAGGGAGGATTTAGAGAAACTGAATCTACGAAAGAACAGTTTTCAGATTCTTTGAGAAATGAGGTGATGTGCAATGTATATTATGAAAAAACTACTTTTTTTTTTACCTTTGATGATTGTAAATCTATTTACAACTCCAAAACAAAATCAGGAACCTTTAAAATAGCATAATAGAGGCACTTTAGTAGATTGAAATATTACTATATTGTATATTTACATATTATGGAAACCAACACATAAAACAAATAGTAGTTTAAATAAATAGTAAATATAAGTTTGTCATTGGAAGGTAATGACCACAAATAGAGCTTTAGTTCCTGTCGCCTTTGGCTTTTGGTTTGCTTGGTTGGGTACATTTAATATTCAACAATATTTGATCATTGACACTAGTATATAAGAACTGAAGAGAGAGAGAGAGAGAGAGAGAGAGAGAGAGAGAGAGAGAGAGAGAGAGAGAGAGAGAGAGAGAGATAAATGAACTAAATTAATAACTTTTTTACAACAGAAATGAACCATCACTGAACTTACTTAAGCTGGATGGATATGACGCCATTTTCTTCTAGAAACGAACTTTGTAACATTATGTTCCTTTTATCTCTGTAAAGCTGCTTTGAAACAATCTGTATTGTAAAAAGCGCTATATAAATAAAGGAGACTTGACTTGACAAATCAAAGGACCATTACACCCCTGATCTATAAAACCTTTTCTTTCTGTTTTATGATCATCTGTAGAAAACGAATGTAAAACTGACTGACACACATCACCGTTGAGAAGATGACGCATTTCCATTGGAATCAGCGATGCTGTCCCCTGTAGCACATGTATGTGCAAACAATCGCTTACACACAATAACACACACAAACAGTGCCGTGGGCGAGGACCATCTGTGTGAGGGTGTCGGGCCTCCGCATCTGTAGTCGCCCGATGAAGGTGAGAGAGAGGAAGAAAGAGAGACGCAAATTAAAGCTCACCGTGGGAAGCTGGAGCCCCTGGCGCTTTTCTTACGCAACAGCTGCACCTTCACCAGCCTTCATCTCACATCCTGACATATACGTCCAGCCGGGCCGGTCCGTGCGCCAGAGCCGGCCCGGGAAAGAGCGGGAGGAGGGCCAGGGTCCCCGCCTTAAGCAAAACAGGTGTATGACATCCTGTTGCTAGTCTGCAGGGGAACCGGGCTACGAGCCGCACATCCTACTGAGAGAACAGCCCAAAATAACAAAAGAAGGTTAGAGCCAAGGCTGACAGGCTCATTGATAATATTTTAGATAAAGCAGGTCTGAGAGTTGACTGCAAATTGCCTCTAATGTCTAATGGTGTGGGCTCTGGGCCACAGTCGCGAACAAAATGGAGCCATTATTTATTATTTCTCAGGGTGGCTGAGGGATTTGGCCCTTGCCAGAAATGTGTGGCCGGCGTGCCAGCTTCGGCCAGGTCCCATCCGTGACTCGGATCTCTAAGGATGAGTGTTTAAAGCTCTTACATGTATTGTTGGGGGTCGACCGAGGTTGGTTATTTTAATGTACAGACGGGTCGTGCTGACCTTGCGATCTCCCAGCGGTAACATGCATGTTAAATGTATTTGTAAATACACTACTGTACATAAGGGTGAATATCACCTCAGGAAAAAAATAAAAGCAAAAGCTCCATCGAGAAAATGAGGCATTTTTTTAATGGCTTTTCCTCAATATACTGTAATAAAACATTGAGTCACATACTGACGGCTATTTTTGATTTTTTTTTTCCTTTATTTTTTTTTTACATTAATATTAATAGTCAGTTAATGTTCAACAATATTATTGATCTGAGTGTACTGACGCAGTTGAATGAGAACTGAACTGAGCTGGACGATTAAATGATTTGTTGCAGATGAAAAGAAATAATTTAATAATTGATGATCTTTACAACAGAACTGAAATCCATACATTTCCTGTTATCACTGTAAAACTAAAATGATCTGTACTGTATAGAGTGCTATATCAATAAAAGTGAATTGACTTTAATATGTATACAAAACTTAGGCTATTTAACTATACGTGTGTGTGTGTGTGTGTGGGGGGGGTGTTTAGACATAATGGTCTATAAAGTATAAAAAAGTTGTGTGATATTCATCATTGACATAATTAGCAAAGAAAGTTTCAATTAGAAAACAGGCAGTTTTAACAGCCAGTTCCATATTGCAAACGACTTTAAAAGCAGAAATGTTACGAGTTAGAGAATGCCTGGCTGTGTCATCGGAGTATGATGGGATGTGTGTGTGTGTGTGTGTTGGGAGGTGGATGATCATTTAGATGGCACACTCCAGTTTTTCATCATTAGGCAGATGCCTCATGCCGCTCAGGTTAGGTCACATCCAAAGCACATGCTGTCTGAGTCAAATGATCCAGTTCAAGCCCACCTGATGCACACACACACTCTCAAGAGCAGTGTCCCCAAGGCCAGCCCGCCACACACACATGCACCTGGCCCTCCATTAGCACCTAAACTTCACTTATTAGATTAATACCAGAAGTGACGATAACCCCAGACCTTTGGGGACTCCCAACGGCTGCACGACCTCCTGAATACTGACAAAAGCTCACTTTGGCACAATGGAACGCTTATAAACTGATTTAAGCATTTGCATTCTTGCAATAACTTTAATGATAATTGTATTTAAACCATAATTAATAGATTAAGTATTGGATATAATTTGCTGTATAAAAAATTATATACTCTGTGAATAAAATTCCCTTATGGAAAAAGCTCCTTGAGAAGGTTTCACCTACATTTGAACACTATGGTCTCTTAGCCACAAAAATGTAAGTTCTGTCATAATCTACCCTTATGTTGTTCTGAGCATTTTCATTCATCTTAAAAACACAAAAGGAGATGTTAGACAAAATGCTCATATTTCACTTTGAAAAGTGAAGTTTGAATAAGCAGAAATTCAAATTTGAGATTTGAGAGCTAGCAGAATGGAAATATTTTAGTGATTTTTGGGAAATGAACCTTTTAAAAGTGCACAGTGCCATTATACTCTGATACTATTGTGTGCAATTCTGTCTCAAAAATAAATAATGAAATAACATTTTTAAAGATGTACTTCAAAGGACTTTATCATACATACTGAAATAAGTCATTTGAATCAGTTGGTTGAACACTTAAAACATCACCTAAATAACAGTTTGCTCTTAATAACTCCCTTCTTGCAAATCTCCTAAAAAGAACATCAGCCACATTAACGGCAGATAAAGGCTTTTATGTGAAACCGAGGTGATCCAAACACTCAGAACAAATGCTGGCTGTATTACTGTGCTCACGAAGACCAGTCTCCCGTGGAGCAGCCAGAGCTTCAAAAACACAAACAAGTAAAACAAAAAGTCATCCAGTTCGAAACCCAAATCACCTTTTTGGACTTGAAAAGCTCCGACATGCTTAATACCCCGTTTCCTTTGGAGATCTGGCTGCTCACACTATTGGGTAACCTTTCCACGCGCCGTTTGTTTACTGCGGGGAGATGGAGAAGGGTTCGCCGGTTGCTGTCGAGTGCCAGAAATGAGCACCAGCAAGAGCAGTTTGTAGAAGTCAGCCATGAATGATTACAGATTAGCCGGCCTGGCAGAGGTTCGACAGGGATCCCTGATGAAACTTTAAAACTGTTGGCATGATGGTCCGACACAATAGAGGAAGACAGAGCAATGGCACACATCATGTGGGCTTGAGCGCACCGTACTCCAAATAATCACTTTAATCATAAATTAATGGGATGAAGAGTTGGCCAGAGCCGATGCACTCTGAGTTATTGACCACACAATGTCTGATATAGCGTCCCAAACAACAATGTGCACTTAAAAATGTCATTGCATTAGCTAACAAAGTATCAAGTCACACTTATAGTAGCCTATTTTAAAGGTAAAATGTGCAATTTATGTCTCACTAGTGTATAAAAATTAATTGCATTAACTAATTCAGTAAAACCCACTTCCAAAGTCATGCTTCCAAAGAGCTTGACACAATGTTATGATCAAACAAACAGATTGAAAATTGACATTACACACTGTATGCAACACAGAAAAACAAAATAGAGACTTGTCAGAATTTGATTGGATGGTGAAAAATTAGGCAGGTGGTGCGAGAGGAGAGGTTTAAAAGGAAGGAGGATACGTGACATCAGCCAAATAAAAAAGTTGAGGTAGAAAAATGAGGAAGTCTTTTGGATGAAGGATTAAAAAGACAGACGCTTAGTTAAAGAGGCTATACAGTATGTAGAATTTAGAAACCCTTGTTATTAGTGACACCGGTGGCCATTAAGTGAACTGCAGCCTCGTGTGCGTAAACGTCACATCCTTTTGAGTATCCTGAAAAAAACAACAAACAAAAAAAACCCCGAGGCAAGTTCTTCACATAAAAAAAACAGTCTACAGGCTTTCATTTACAGCCTAGGAAGCTGAGGAATGTCTCGTTTTAAAAAAAAATATATCATTACAAGCTTTTCACACATTGAAAATAAAAAAGCGATTAAAAAAACATAAAAATTCTTACATAGGCGATACCCCCTTTAATGTGCACAATAAAAAAAAACACTTGCATTAAAGGGATAGTTCACCTAAAAATAAATAATTCATAACATAATTTACTCACCGTTAGCATGTTGTTCCAAATCTGACATTTTTCCTCTGTGGAACACAAAATATATTTAGAAAAATATACTTTTTAAAAAGCTGAGGAATGAGGATAATGACGTTAAAGTTAATAATGACGAAATTGTTATTTTTAGGTGAATTAAAGGTGTCAAATGTGATTTCACATTAACAAAGACAATCATTTCACAGATTAAATGTTAAGTTTTACATGAGAAAACAAAATGAGTGAATTAGAGACACACTGGCAAATGCATTTCCCCCTCACTGATTATCAGTTCGCTCTCTCTTTTTCTCATTCTCTCTTACACACACACACACACACACACACACACACACACACACACACACACACACACACACACACACACACACACACACACACACACAAACACACACACCTTCTGCTGTACGGAAGCTCAGAGGTGTACGGACAGGGAACGCAGACTGGGCTCGAGTAAATTAGCACATTGTCAGTAAACAGGTAAATTGCAGTGGAACAGGTGTTGGTGAGAGGAATGATATGAGCCCTTCACTATAATCGGCTTTCAGGAAGACATCTGTCTAGAGCAATAAAGTACAGAGTGCAAAAATATTAAAGATTGAAGTCATCAAAGAAAACTTGTGAAAGATATTTCAGCACGCTCAGTGGCACACTGCAGGCCTACATACGTCCTCTTTAGAGACACGCGAGATAACGATCAAACGAAATAACTGAATGACATCATTAACAGATGTGGAAATCATCAGGCCCAAATGCAGATGAAGAGATAATGACAGAGACTCTTATTAACAATACGGTTATAATGAGCTCGTTATGATCACCCTCTCAAGTACCATTCAGAGAGAATGTGCTGAGGAAAAACGTGGAAAATAAGTCTTCTCGTTTAGATAAATTAAATGGTAGGCCCTATGTGTTATTTGCATCCCATTTATCTCTCATATAAAAAAAAGGAATTAAATAAAACAAATATGTAAATAAAATAAAAAATAAAATATAAAGACAACAATAAAGCCTAAAAATAAAATAAAATTAAATCTATGGGATATATGTGCCACCATTTTATCATCTGCCCATCAAAAAATGTATGTAAAAGAAAATAAACAACATGCCTGTCTTCGACAAGCGGCATGATTTAAGGTATCATTCATGTCTGTAACATATGTAACATGTCTGTAACATGTGAGAGACGTTATGTTCAAAAGTTTAAGCAATAACCGAGTCCAGTCAAAATCTGCACATTTTTCTGCTCTGATGTTGGGAGAAAATTCTCTAGAATACATCATAAATTGTGCTAAATAGATCTGATTACTATATTTTATGTGCCATCTATATGCATAGTTAACCAAAACAATTAACAAACACAGGATATGTAGAACTCTGTGAATGACAGAAGTTCCAATTCTGCTGAAATCTGCTGAGCACTGGTTTTGTGAGCGGGGTGCAGATTCTGTGTGGGCTCGCTGGAAATAACAACAGTTATTGCTAAAGCAAGCACCACTAATAATAGTAGCAGAATAAAGATGGGGTTTTAAAGAAAGACTTGGCACAGAACCATTCTGCTGCAAGTAGGTCTAGGTCACTTCAAGAAAACTTGTCATCACTCCTGCGAAAAGACTGAAATACTCCCCCAATGTCTGATAAATGTTCTCGTGCAGTTTGTTGAAAACACTAAAATCTCCCCCTTTCTAATCTGCTCATGTTCAGGTACCTCCAGGGGTCTGTTTAAAGCACAGGTGCGCTCTCTCAATCTCTCTCTCCCTCTGTGCCAGTGCATGAGGTGTGTGTGTGTGAGAGATTGTCCAGGTGCATCTGTGTGTGTATGTGTGTGTCCTTTGACCCATCCATATGGTCACCGGGGGTGATGGAGCTGCCCAGGTGCACCTTGCACACATGCAGGGCTAAGGCACTCCGAGAGACGTCTGTTTGCTCAGGACACTCCATGACCTTGTTGTTTTCACAATTACTCATCTGTATAGTGTGTGTGTTTGCGATGTTTGGCAAAAAGGAGCCAGTTTTGTTGCTAGTGAACATGCTGTGTCTTTAAGCACGCTTGTGTGTATCGGGGAAGCTCACTAAACCACGTTCACCCCAAAATCGAAAGAAAATAAGAAATACGATTTTGGTTCATGAATAGTTTCTGCATGCAAAATGTGACGCAAAACATGTTACATTGAAGTTACACAATGGTTTTATGGCTTTTTTAATTTTTTTTTTTTTTACAATTTATTTGTTCTAGCATATTTCCACCTAAGTTCTGATTATCGCCTTGCACTCAAACAATTTACTTTTTTGCTTCTTTTAATATCCATTATTCTCAATAGTGACAAGAAAGTTTTTTAACTTAATTAAATATTTTTGATTTAATTCAAATTAAATGCAGTACAACAAATTATACTTTGATGTATAACATAAATCAATAAATATATACATTAGTATTATGCCGCATTTAAAAATGTCTGCATGTCATTGCATTAAATAAAATACATTTATGTTAAGGGTTAGTAAGATTTTTAATACTTTCATTCATCAAGGATGCATTCAATTGATCATGAAACTGCATTAAAGTGACAGTAAAGACATTTATAATGTTACAGAAGATTTCTATTTCAAATTAATGATGTTCTTTTGAACTTTGTTCATACAGTATAAGCAGCACAACTGTTTTTAACATTGATAATAATAATAAATGTTTCTTGAGCAGCAAATCAGCATATTATAATGATTTCTGAAGGATCATGTGACACTGAAGACTGAGTAATGATGCTTTGATCACAGGAATATATTACATTTTATAATATATTCAAATTGGGGGGGGGGGACATTTTAAATAGTAATAATATTTCACAATTTAGCTGTTTTTACTGTATTTTTGCGCAAATAAATGCAGCATTTGGTGAGCAGAAGAGACGTCTTTCAAAAACAAATTTTCGACTCCAAACTTTTGAACAGTAGTGTATCAAAGCCAGCGGTATCCGCAAACAAATGCTGCAGTGGCTTTTTGGGATCTCTGTAACTGTACAGGAAACATAAATTGCAACATATCAGTTTAAGTTTGACTTGGCCGATGGTCTTTCAAAGAAACATGAAGCGATTACAGTGCCGTGTTCAGTGATCAGACTCCCAAACAACAGATTTTGAAGCAAAGCTTTCCATATAAATAGAAAAATTAACCACCTATCTACCTCACCCGGCTGTGTCTCAATTTCTCATGTATTTTTTCATGCAACAACATGGATTTTTGGCCTTACAGAAAACATGGAGTCGCATCTCTCTCTCTTTCTCTGGATTTATCTTTTGTGTCTATCAGGGGCTTTTCCGCCAAGCCAGACAGAGAAATGCGATCCATTCACAGGTCTTTCTCAGCAGTGCCGTCTCTCCTCTGGGTCTCCACTGTGACACAGAAGTGTCTGCTGGGAAGGAGGTGGTTCGGGGTCCTTTTCCCCCTTAGATTTGGGGTTCAGAGTTCACCGGCACTCATTGCCCCGGGTCAGGAGCAGGAAGAGAAGGATCTAGAATCCCTGAGAGGTTAACGGCAGTCTAGAAAGGTCAGCGCCAGGACCCAGACAGCTTTTCCTGGGGAAACAGTTTTGATGTGCGGGTGCTGACAAGGATACGGAGGCCGAGGGTGGACTCTTACACCTCAAACCTCAATATTCCACAGAGACCGCGTCTACGTTTTACCCACTCAGAGTGCAGAGTCATTTTCCGGTTTCAGGTTGCATATTTAAGGTCAGATGGATTCTGATGTGTGGCAAATATTGCGCTGATAGATGGCTGGGAGAGAGAAAGAAGAAAGGAAAATAAATAATGAAACTATAGAGGTATTTCAACAGGAATGTTGTGATATGTCCGTGTCATAAATGTTTCATCCAAAGCGATTGTGTGTGAGTATGAAGGCGCGTGCGAGTGTTTTATGTGGATGTGTGTAAGAGAGAGCAGGTTGTCCGCACCGGGAGAAGACGATGCCCCAGATGATGATATCGATGTTGTTTCTTTAGATTTATATGAAGCTTCTCCCACGGGTTTTCCTCAGGGTAAGAAAAAGCGTTTTTTTTTTCTAACTCAACACTTCAATTTAGGCTATTCTGACTGATATAGTTTTGACTGCGACTCGATGACTATTTTTGACTGCCTCACGGTGAAAATAATAATCACAAAGATTGATTTTTATTTCCCTTTGACTTCTCATGCTAACAACGCGGCCAGCGACCGAGATCGTTCAAGCACATTAAGGTGTGAAAGATGTTTAGTTGGAAGGAAGTTTTGAAACGTGTCATTTGAGTTTGAATGCTGGCTGTAATGAGAAGGAAATATCTATCAGATGTCGGTTGAAGCGTGAACGGGAGGAAAAGGCTGGGAAAGAGGCCGTACTGTTACTGTATATGGACCTGTCAGTCTTGTTCAGACTCAATGCCCTGATCGCTTCATGATGTGAACGAAAAAAGACGCCACACAGCCGCACCGCTAAAGCCCGAGAGCCCCAGCAGCCGGTCTGGAGAGAGTTACGGGACCTCCTGTAGAAAGCACAAGAGTCCATAAGAGCAGATTAAGGTGCTCGTGTTAAAAAGGGTTAAAAGTGGAGCTGATATTACAGGTAATAAGGAGAAAGCGCTCCGACAGAACTCTGACAGGCGGAGGGTGAATCCCAGAGGCCTTTACTGTAGTAATCAGTCATGTGGAAATACAGGAAGCAGATATGTATCTCTGTGAGCGCCGAAACAAGCTGCAGACCTGGGGGAGACAAAAGAAGAAGAAAGGTTTATTTTGCAATCATCTATTCAAGATGTTCAGAGGGTTTCATTTACGCTGGGCAGAAAAACTTGTTGATAGCAGACTGTTTTAACAATATAACCCTATTTTGAATATCTATATGAATATATAGATATATATTTGAATATATATAAACGATATATATCACACGATAACAAAAAGAAAAGTATAATAATTACAAATTAAAATAATTATTACATTTTGATTGTTAAATATTAACATGAACAATGATGATGATAATAATAAAATGTCATACTATTATGAATAATTTGTATTATTAAATATTATAATTCACATATTCTGTTAAATATTAATTCAAATTAACCACTTCCTTCTGTGGTGCGTATTTTAAGGACACATTAACATTCATGTTTTCATTATAAATAAATAGATATATTTGTGTTAAGAACATTCTAGAGGATTTCAAGTAAAAAAAAAATCATTATATTTATGGTCCATATATGAATCATGTGTTACAGTATACTCAGTCATATGAAACAGCAATGTCCTAATAATTCCTGAAGGAATCAAGGACATTTTCAGTCTGTTCATTTCATTTTCACTATTCCATGCATCACTGCACTAACTGAGCCCCTGTCTCCGAAGATTTCTATTCCAAATTGTTCTTTTTTTTTTTGTTTTGTTCTCTTCTGGACATTTCTGGATTCTCCTTCCTTTGAGTTCATGGAGTGAGGAAGGACACGAGCAGGTGTGTCGCTGGTACGAGACGAACATTTATAACCTCAGCATCTCTCAGAGGAACCCTTCCTCTCTTCTTGGGCTTCTCTTTCCTTCTGTCTGAATCATAAAGATCTGGCCGGATGATCAGACAGTCTCTTCATGAGGTTATAAAGTCTTGTTATCCTGAGGGTGAACTGTCACCACTGTTGTTGTTGTGGTGGCCGTTTTTCCTACAGATCTTTTTGACTGCTCACAGGGGCCCATAAAGACAAGTGTGTTCTGCGTTTCATCTCCATAGCTGGCTTACGGGCTGATAGACAGATGAAAAGAGAGAGAGAGAGAGAGAGAGAGAGATAGAGAGAGAGAGAGAGAGAGAGAGAGAGAGAGAGAGAGAGAGTGAGAGAGCGAGAGAGAAAGAGGGAGAGGAGAGAGAGAGAGAGAGAGAGAGAGAGAGAGGGAGAGGAGAGAGAGAGGAGAGAGAGAGAGAGAGAGAGAGAGAGAGAGAGAGAGAGAGAGAGAGAGAGAGGGAGAGGAGAGAGAGAGAGAGAGAGAGAGAGAGAGAGAGAGAGAGAGAGAGAGAGAGAGAGAGAGAGAGAGAGAGAGAGAGAGAGAGAGAGAGAGAGAGAGAGAGATCCCCAGGCCACCTTCACTTTAATGTTGATCTGAAGGGAAGGAGGCAGCATCATATCTCTGATCAGAAAAGAAAATGATCAAGACGACATTAGCTTAACAATTAGTCCATAGAGAATGAATTAAATGTTCTACTAAACCGTTTTCAAAATCCATTATACATTGATTATGCAATATTTAATTCATAAAAATCATTATATTCAGGCTAAGGCAAGCATCACTCATATTTAGGGTTAGTGGTTTGTTTGAATCACTTACCCTGATTTATTAAACTTCAGTGCACAATTAGTCAATAAGAAAAGCCAGGAACTCACTGCCCCTTAAAAATGCCCAAATGAGGCGAGTAGACAAAAATATATTTTGTGCAATATATATATTGTACAAAACAATTTTCACTTTTTGCTATATAATGCAATATAAAATATATTTGATATTTGAATATGATTTGAATGATATGATATTATATTCATACAAATGTTATCTTTTTGCTATCATTGCAGCATTCATAATTGGATACTTTCATCATTAATTTAAAATCTATTTCAAAATATTATAATGTAAATACAGTATACTATAATATATGTAGATCTAATTGTGTGTTGCTCAAAACGATTTTTGCGTTATGCTAAGATTGTGGCCATCATAATTTTGAACTTTCATCATTAATTTAAATCTAATTCAAGATTGATAATATAATCTAATATTTGTAAGTTGCACAAAATGATTTTCTGAGAAGATCAAAATTGGGTATTTTCATCGTTCATTTAAATCACACTCCAAAGGTCGCGGAACCAAGGGAATAGTCCTAATCTTGCAGCACTTGAAATCCTAATTTCAAGTTTCTCTCCAGCTCTGGCTGACGGACAGCTGCTGAAGGAACTGAGGAGGAAGCAACAGCGATTTGGGGAAATCTTCAATAAAACAGCGCAACTAACAGGCAGCACATTGAGTGTGTGATAAGAAGGTCTGCCACTCCCCGAACACACTGCTGGCACGGCCCTTCAGCGCTGGCACGCCACACTCTGTTAGCACCCAAAGAAAGAAATAAACAAATCAAGTCGCCATCCGCAGTAATCCCCGAAATTCAAGCTTATTCGTGTTAAATCTGGAAAAGAAAAGCCCCGACCCCGTTCTGTTTGAAAGCCTCCCCCTCTCGTCAGTTCCAGTGTCAGCAGTTGTTGTTTTGCGACCGGACATCTTATGGCACACGCAGATATGCTGGGACATGGACAGCTTGTCCTGCTAAAGCCTGTTTTGTCTTGTTCCACTCTTCCTCGTCCTCCAGTTTTGCGGCGTGTCAGAGCCAGCTGGCTTGCGCAGAAAGAAGAGGAGAAATAAGCTCCTTATTGCAGAGTCGTGGTATTTGCTTTCCGCCAGGGTTGAGGGTTCTCATTATACCATGTTCATGAGGCTACGAGTGCTAATTGGTCTTCCGCTGAACACAGAAAGAACTCACGGAAAATGTGACCGCAGGCGATATAACCTAATTAGGAAATTTGCCACTGTACGGCGGCCAGATCGGGCCTCGCTATTGTTCTGCGCAGATAAACAGGCGGATACTTTCCACTCTGGTTTCGAGGACACCACTTTATCTTCACTTAAATTATCAGCAAACAGCAAAAGGTAGAAAAAGTCCCCTACTGCTTTTAATGCATCAGTGGTATTTTTTAACAAACCACTTTTGAGGAGTTGGCGGAGGTTCTTCCCCATTACCCTCTCGGCAAAACTGAGCCAATAAATTCTATAAAGGTCAGGCCAAAAATCCTTTAAGACCTTTATTCCAGTTAGTATA
Source organism: Meda fulgida (assembly GCA_030578275.1). Taxonomy (NCBI): domain Eukaryota; kingdom Metazoa; phylum Chordata; class Actinopteri; order Cypriniformes; family Leuciscidae; genus Meda; species Meda fulgida. The sequence continues at coordinate 3,803,194 of CM060627.1, read as the reverse complement.
ATTGGCTGATTTAGTATTAGTTTCAGCACCTTCAGGCATTTCAACTTATTTTTCAAGTAATGTAATTATTTGTACAAGCAGTAACAACATGTAGAATATGATGATAATATGGCTCCATCTCTATGACAACATTGTGTAAAAGTACAAAGAAATGTCTATTTTACAATAATCTAAACGTATCTTATGGTCAACAATTAAGGCAGCATTTACATGATCAAAAACAATAAAAACAGTAATATTGAGACAATTGTGAATATTTTATTAAAATGTTAAAATAACCATTAAATTGTACTAGATTAATGCTGATTTGGTGCTAATTTGAAGCTCAAGAAACATTTCATATAATCAATGTTGAAAACATTAATGCTGTGTCATTTGTTTTCTCTTTGGTGAATATAGTTCAAAAGAACAGCATTTATTTAAAATAAATATTTTGTAACACTATAAATCAATTTAATGCATTTGTTTCATATATATATATATATATATATATATATATATATATACACATAAACACAAATTTATTTTCGTATTATTTTTTTACTAACAATGGCACTATTTTATGAATCCAATAAGTCTTCTTGAAAAAGATTATATTACGATAAGACTAAATGGCTACATTAATTTTTAGTGAACTATTCAAAACTCCTGAAAAACACTTTAATCAATTCATTAATGTTCCCTTGCAATTTTGAACTTTTCGTTTCATCCACCAGATCAACACAACTACCATAATCCATCTGTACTCAAGCACTTCAGCATTTCACAATTATCATCAGTTCGCTCTGACCACAGCAGTGCACGTGTTGGGCTCTCGGGCTGAGAAAGAGAAGAATATTGTCTGTAGTCTGGACGCTTGCAGCGCGACTGTCTGTGATGGAAATAAAAGCGCTCTCATTTATAATGCAGGTATCTGACGCACTGAAGGATATCATAGAGAGAGTGACATCGGACAGTCAGGGTCTTCATGGCCACGCTTCACTGGATCCTCCAAAGGGTCTCTCCTCTGTCCACTTCACTTTCTGTCCCCTCTCCTGCGGGCCTCAGGGGCCCCGGGGACCTCCAGGGGACGGGGTGATGGGGGGAGACAAGGAGTGGACGGACGGACGCAGACATTTGTGTGTGTGTGTGTAAAGTCTACCTCAGAGTCAGGGGCGTCTGGCAGGGCTGCAGTCTGACAGAACAAGTGTTGCATGAGATGCGTGAAGGTGTCTCAGTGAGCCTGGAGCAGGTGTTGCTCATCGCGACTGCACCGGAGCCAAGACCCCTGTGCATAAGACCACCGCAGCCAAACACACACACACTCTCTCTCACACACACACACACGCACTAATGATAATGGATTTGGGGTGAACAGGCAGCCAGATTCTAATGGATCAGAAGACAGCAGCACACAGGGACTGTTTCAGCTGTTGGTCATCAGGACAGAGGGTGTTAAACACTCATTAACGTGTTGACATGCAAAGGCATTTAGGAAAAGTGTGTGATTATATGCAGGTGGCCATTACGTATAACATTCACATGATGTATTCACATTTCTTGTAATATTCTATTTTACATTCATCGAAATCATTTAATGCATAATAAAAACTAAAAAAAATCTTAATTTTGTTAATTTAATATGAACATGCTAGATACACTACCGGCCAAAAGTTTGGAACAATTGTGATTTTTTATAAATGTTTTTGAAAGAAGTCGCTTCTGCTCACCAACAATAAGCATACAGTTAGGATTGGCAGTGTGGTTCTGTCCTGGGCAAGAACTCCCTGCACATCCGTGCAGCCTAGCATTAATAAGAGCAATAACCCCCTTTAGGTTAACAGAACAGAACCAACATGAATGTATTGCAGATATCATTCATTAATTTTAATGTACAACATAATTCGATAATTTTAGTCTGATTCAGGGGGAATCAGAATGCCAAATACTGACTGTCGAGAGGAGGAGCTGGGGATGGAGGAGGGTAACCGCTCCTGAGAAACACGACAGCTGCTGATAATCCTGAAGCATATTTACTGTATGGATACAGTGATCGGCGTAGTATTCCTATAGGTAGACGTGGATCAGCTGAGAGCTTGACTAACGTGACTGACGCTAACGCTTAATATACAGTAAAAACAGCAATATTGTGAATTTTTTTCACAATTTAAAATGTTTACTCTAGTCTTCAGTCACATGATCCTTCAGAAATCATTTGAATATGCTGATTTGCTGCTCAAGTATTATTCGTGCTCAGTTTTTTAATAATGGTTTTTATTATTATCAATGTTGAAAACAGTTTTGCTGCCTAATTTTTTTTTTTTGGAAACTGTAATACATCTTTTATAATACAATACAGAGTATTAATTTCTTTCAAAAAAAGAAAAATCGAACTAACCACAAACAGTCGTGTATATTGCAATAGCTACCATCAACAGGGACAAAATGAATACAAATCAGTGATAGGTAGATGTCCTTTAAAATGTGTATCAGTTGATTTATAACAGTTCACAGCATTTAGAGTTTTGCCAAACTCTCCAAGCCCTTGTCATTAGATCACTGAGCACAAAGAATGCAGGACATGTTTTATAGTGGCGATTTGTAAAAAAATATATATATATCAGGAGGTGAGGTAGAATGTATGTTAGATTAATAGCCCGGTCTCTCTCGTCTGAGCCCAAGCTTCCGGGCCATTACGGCTCATTGTAAGGACAGGAGAGGAATAATTGTATGGCTGTGTGACAGGCCATCTATCCATGCAGACTCATGCTGTTTCCTTCAGGAGTGCTGCCCACTAATAGGAACATGCCCTGGAAAATACACCTCATTCCCACCCGGATGTGTTTAGGCCATCGAGAATCCTCAGTCATCAATATGAATCTGAGTCGAAGAGGGTTTTTCCCTTCTTTATCCGTGACCGTAAGAGCCGGCAGCCTGATGGATCCCTGGCATCACTTCTGAATGATGTTTGCCTTTCATTTCTATTTCTTCATCACTCTCTCTAGTCTCTATCTTCATCTTTCTTCTTCTGCTGGCTGTTCTGGGCCGTGCACTGAGCACAAAGAAAGACATCTTTGAAATTGCCATGGAAATGTGCAGTTTTGGGGGTCACTCATCTGCAGATGAAATGACTATATTACACAAGGCCTGCTGTCAGCGCTGCGTCTCCACTGTGGATCAGATGAGTCAGTGAACTGATATACATGTTGTCATACTGGTCACATAAGCATGTCAGAACTGCACTGAAGAACATTTCATTTAGAGAGAAAATTATCGAACACTGCTGTTTGCTATTACATGCCAATGAGACGTACAGTGAGGTTCTCTATTATGTGAAATAACAAGTTATATTGTATTGATCAAAACTGCTTTTATGACTGAAACCAATAAAGAGTGTTTTTATGTTTAAGTGTTGAATAAACAACATGAAGATTTCAATTTGAAAAAAACTATTTTGAAAACTGGCTTATGTACTTGCTCAAAAATGTATTTTGGATCATTTTTAACCCCCAAAAATTACGGACTGCAGCTTTAAATAATGTGATTAATTTCTGCATCACTAGCAAAACTAAATGGAATTGTGAAAAAAAAACCTTTTCTCACTGCCACTGTAACTGTGGTCTTCAAAAAAAAAAACACCAATATTGATGGTATATTGGAATATATAAAATGCATAAAACAGCAAAAAACACACTTTTGTCAGTACTTGTACTAGTAGAGAATGTGGAAGCATATAGTGATCAGACAATCCTGAGAAAATAATTCCATTTGTCCGTTGTCACAGGTTCCTCCACACTCGCCCGTCTACGGTCGAATTAACTGTAAAGAGAGGAGCAAACACATACATTTCTCTTCTTCAAAGGAGGAAGAGCTCACGCTCTCCTCTGGGTTCAGAGAAAGGGATGAAGAGTGAAGGAGGGGAAATAATATCGTTGTAGCCGTAGGTGGAGAGAGCGGGATCCCGCGGGAATCTCCACGGTGACAAGCGACATTGCCGGGAATGGCTGGCTTGCTGGAACTTTTCTCTCTAATAGACACAAATGGGCTCACTTCCCTGCACTTTTATGAGGCGTTTTATCTTGCGTTGGGAGGGCCGGGTCCGCCGTGACAGACTCTATTGGAATCTTTGGGAGCACTTAGGTTGGTAACACAGTTTTCCACACTCCTCAGATAAACCTCCTGACATTGACGGTGTGCAAATTCTCCCCCATGATGCTTTCTAGCAAAGACATGCCCGTGTCTGCATTTCTGATTCAACTCGATGCCAATGAAGACAGATAGTACGATTCAGTCCAGTGGGATGAAACTGAGTTCTAGCCGAGTCAGTCTGGACTGGATTTGCACGGAAAAGCTACCGAAACCAACCTGGGACGCCCTTTCAAAAAGCTCTCATACCTTCCTCTTGTTTGCTGATGTTGCGAGGTGCCTGTTGTTTTCGGCACTGATGTTCGGCTAACCTGCAGGGAGTTTGATGGCGTCTGGATTGGTGTATCAGCTCTTGTACGATACAGATCAATGCTTCAGTTCTGACCGGACAGGACTCTACTCTGAATTGCTCATGCCTTATTTCTCAGAGCTTTTTATTTATTTTATTTCCTGCTATACAGGTTCAGAGCAGAACTTGCTGCTCTTGTCAGTTGTGATATGCTGAAAATAAAGTGTTAAAACTTATTTTGGGGGGTCTGACACACCAGTTGAATTGCTGGTGAAAAAGAGGAGAATGGTGCTGGGATTCGATACACAGACCAGATTCAAAACCGAGTTTCTAAACTGATGCATGTGTGCTGATCACTAGGTCACAGCACCAGCTAGACAGAACGTAATGGAATGGAGTTTGTGCACTGAGGGAGCAAGCATGATGCTGAATTGCATTTAAGGACATAGAATTCAACTGAAATGAAATTCAAAGAAATTCATATAAAGGTTCAAAAACAAACTTTTGAATGATGAAAAGATGTTTAAAAAGTCACCAAAAAAATTCCTGAATGTATAATGTTTATGGTTACTACATTTCCTATGTTTTCTACACATGCTGATCATGCTTTAAATATACTCTCCTCTTCCAAAGTTTTGGGTCAGTATGTTTATTTTATTTATTTATTTGATATAAATTAATCGTTTTTGTAGCCTAACGGTTTTCTTGTATGGCCTCTTTTTCCTCCACAGCTTTTTTTCCTGTATTTTCTATCTTATAAATTAATTTAGAAATGAATACTTTTATTCAGAAAGAATGCATTTCATTGAACTTGAAATAAACATTTTGAAGGATCATGTGACACTGAAGACTGGAGTAATGGCCATCACAGAAATAAAAGACATTGTAAAATATATCACAATAGAAAACTGTTAGTTTAAATTGATTTTAAATTTCCCAATATTACAATTTCCTCTATAATTGATCAAATAAATGCATGGATGTAGAGCTTAAATATGGACCAGGTTGGAAGAATACTTAACTTCCCAGAATGCAATCTTAAAATTATCTGAATTGTATTTCTATAATTAGTGGTGCTTGCCAAAGGCAAGGCAACACTAGTGTTCTCTTGCATACTTATTAGTGGTGCTTGCCAAAGGCAAAGCATCACTATTGTTATTCGCCATACTTATTATTATAATTATTATTATTCTTCCACACAAAAGTTCTGCAGCTTTTGTCACACACCCCTGAGTGAGGCGTCAAATCATGCGGCCTATTGAGGAGAGGTGTGCTATGACTTTTATAAGCAATCGGGGGTACGGTGTTTGCCCCACGGGCAAAAAAGTACCCAAAAAAATCCCATTGACTTAACATTGAGACAAACTTTGACGAGTCACAGCTCCGAGCGAGAATTTCGCAGAAACGTGTGATTTGCCACATTTGAAGAGGCTGACAGGATCTGTAAGAGCATACCTCACAATGGGGTAAAAGTTGCACTCCTGGGGGGCAGGAGCTGCCCAAAGTTGCCCCATTGACTTACTATGGTGAAGGACGGCCCATGAAATGCATGTTTTTACTACTATGGTAAATTGCATAGGGATTTTGTATTGAACATAGCTCACAGTGGATCACAGTGTCATAGAGACAAGGAGGCGGGCTCATTTTACTCGGACGACCAATCAGTCTCTAAGGATCATTGTGAAGCTATCAAGCCACGCCCTATCAACCATTTAGAGAACCTTAGCAACAAGTCCCATAGACTTCCATTGAAAGAGATCAAAGGGATATCTCCGGATAGAAGTGTCATAGAAACACGAGGGTGGTCTCGTTTGACTCGGGGCAGCAAACAGCCAATCATGAATCACCTCAACACTTCCTGGCCCCTCCCTAGCAACCATTGTCTAGCACCTTAGCAACCAAAATCTAAAGAGGGATATCTTCTATTCTGTATGTCACAGAGACATGGGAGTTGGTTTATATTATTCATAGTGACAAGCAGCCTTTGGAGTTTCATGATTGGCAGCTGCCAAGTCACTCCCTAGCAACCAAACAGAGTACCCAAGGAACCATTTTGCAAGACCTATATCTCTGCATCAGAACATCGATGGGGGTTGGCTCATTTGACTAAATCATGGTAAACTATGGAAAATGATGCGAGAATTATAGTAAATCATACTAGAACATGGTAAATCATGGTAAACTATGGTAAATTTTGTTAACCATGCTAGGAACATGCTAATCATGCTACCATCTAGCTAAAAAATGCTAGCAAAATGTTAATCAAGCTAGCATCTTGGTAAAAACTAGCTAACCGCACGCTAGCAAACGAGTGGCGAGTTTTGCCACTGCAAGCACCACTTCACATTTTCTTCTGGAAATGTACATTCTAGTTCCAATTCCAATTGCATTCTTCAGGATTTGCCCAATTCAATTGAAATGTTAGCCTGGCTAACGCCAGACCCAATTCTCGTTGAGACTTGGGTCTGGGAACCACATGTACATTTTCTCGTATTTGAGGCGTGGTTTACGTTTGCCCGGCGCCGTTTATTGGGTGCTAAGAATGTCTGTCAAATGCGCCTGTACGTAGCTCATATGCAATCGTTTCAATTATACCAGATGACGTATGTAGAGCGACAGAAATTAGACAAGGAAGAAGACGATGGGTCAGATATTTTTGTGTAAACAATGACGTTCAGCGACTATTGCCGTTTGTGCAAGATAAACATGCGGTAGCTTCGCGTCTGCTGCCATGTTGAATCCATAGAAATAAACAAACTGCTACAGTGTGTCACATAGATGTCGTCATCGCCTTGCT
>CM060627.1:3720983-3793483 GCA_030578275.1 Meda fulgida | reverse complement strand
TTAAAACGAGACTTTGTTGCTCACCTCCTGTGATGAAAATCTCCATATCTCCCATTAGCGAGACGACTGACACCAGGTCAGAGTCGAAGCGCATCTGAACACACTCTTTGAAGTGTGCTCAGTGCTGTATTCAACAAGCTGTGAAAAGGCCTTCTCCTTATACACGGGATGATAACACATTTTCACAATGTTGTCTGGTCTTCGCTTCTGTCAGGAAAGTTTTGCCAACTCTACAAACTCTCTTCAAAGGCAGCTTGACAAAGAAAGCACAAACACATTCAAAGACACCTGAGTTCCACCCCTAGACATTGAATTCAGAGATTTCTCCTTCATTCTGGGGGGGGGGGGTAGAGAGGTAGCGACATCAAATATTCATTCTGAGGGCATAAGAAACTGTAAATTATACATATTTCTTCTGTATATTTAAAAATATGCCACGATATGATTAGCATTGATATTTGGGTACAAATGACAAGCGGGTCTCCGATTCACGGTGGCGTCTGGGCCTGAGACTCTGTTCTTTTGGGTTCCCCCTCTAGCACATTGTCATTGGCGTGTCTCATTAATGTTTAAAGCCGAGCCGCTTTTAATTGTCAGGCTTCTGACAGGTTGATAGGAATGAGGTGGAAATTAACTTTCCGCTGCCATGCATAATGTAATTTGGGAGGCCGTTGCGCTGAAAGATTGAGACGGCCCTGGACGTCAGCCGTCGGAGTTATTATTTAAGCTTTATTTTAAGTCCTTGATAACTGCGAATCTAGGTCATGAGTGACAGGTAGATCTCAGATGTGTTCTGAAAAAAGGCTTGTCTGGAACTTTTAGATTAGCGCAGAGAGACATGCATCAAAATAAATCAAATCAATAAAGATTTGCTATCATTTTAGTCTAATTAGAAACTTAATGACACTTTTTCTAAATAAAAGGCAAGCTCAGATTTACCAGCAATTGATGGATGTATGAAAACAGCAATCACAATTTAGAATGAAAATAAAAACAATAATTTTTGTAATGTTTTTGAAAAAAAGTATCTTCTGCTCTCCAAGGCTATATTTATTTGATCAAAAACACAGTAAAAACAGTACTATTGTGAAATGTTATTACAATTTAAAAGAACTGTTTTCTATTTGAATACATTGTAAAACGTCGTTTATTCCTGTGATCAATTACTCCAGTCTTCAGTGTCACATGATCCTTTAGAAATCATTATAACATGCTGATTTGCTGAACATTTCTTATTATCAATTTTTGAAAGCATTTTTATTTAACAATATTTATCTTTATTTGAAATCAAAATCGCTTGTGACATTATAAATGTCTTTACTGTCCATTTAACGCATTCTTGCTGAATAAAAGTATTAATTTTTTCCACAAAAAAAGAAAAAAACTCTTGCTGACCAATAAAAAAAAATCTGTGGAGAAAATGTAACAAAAAAAAAAACTAACTAGGTCAACAGAAGTAATATCACACAGCGGAGAAAAATTCCTCCAAAATATCTTGCGTTTCTGACCAAATGAAAGAGCTCTTGGTTAAAGGTAACAGTATTATCCAGTCACGGTGAAAATGCGTGGAAAACAACCTCACAGTTTAAGACTTCAACTCCCACCGAGGGTCTCTCTCTCTCTCTCTCTCTCTCTCGGCCCGTGACGTGTTACCCTTCGTCGTGTTCGTTTTAGCATCAAAGCCGTACCCCACATGATGCCTGCGGCTGCTGTTTCCCCTCCCCCCGCTCATGCTGTCTGACTCGTCTGCATTCTCCTGTTTATGAATGATTAATAGATGACAGATCTGTTTTATAGGCACATCATGGGCTGAGCTTTCAGTGTCACTTTTGACATCGATGCCACAGGGAGGAGAGTCGGCCCAGCTATCTTTCTCTCTCTCTCTGTCTCTTACTCCCTCTTTTCTTTTCTTTTTCCGCTGTGTGACAGTTTAAAGATAAATCATTGAAAGCAATGTCGTTTGCTTCTCAAAACTACATCTCTCACGTCTGAAGACCCACCAAAAGCGTGACAGAGGAACATGCCGTTTTAGGTGCGACACAGGTCAGATTAGGATTTTTTTTAAAGAAATAATTCATCCAGAAATGTTAATTCTGTCATGATTTACCCACATGTCTTTCCCAACCCTTATGTTATTTTTTCTCAAGCTACAAAAAATATAATTAAAACAAGTTAATTCAGCTTCTCTGAATGTTGAAAGTCAGATGTCATTAAGGTCAAATTCATTTCAAACTTATATATATATATATATATATATATGTTTATATATGTATATATAATATGTATATATGTATAATATGTATATATGTATAATATATATTATATGTATATATATATAAAAAAAAAATATATATATAGCTATTTAGGTTTAATTTAGTTTTATTTTAGTTTTAATTACTTTCCAGTTAATAATACATTTTGGTGCTTCAACTTAAACTTTATTGCCAAGACATCATTTGTAATTTTCATTTCAAGTTCAGTCATCAGTTTTTACTAATATTTTATTTTATTTCAATTAACAGAAATATGTTTTAATAGTTTTAGCTGTAACAATTGATAATAGCCCTGCTGAAAATATTACATTATAGGGATTTCATCTATCTATCTATCCATCTATCTATCTATCTATCTATCTATCCATCCATCCATCCATCCATCCATGCATCCATGCATCCATCCATCCATCCATCCATCCATCCATCCATCTATCTATCTATCTATCTATCTATCTATCTATCTATCTATCTATCTATCTATCTATCTATCTATCTATCTATCTATCTATCTATCTATCTATCTATCTATCTATCCATCCATCCATCTATATGTCTGTCTCATTAACTGCAGTTTATGCAGAACAGCATGCTGGGATTGTGGAAAGACGTTTTTTTCTGTCTTCTACACGCCACAGAGTTGACATTAATTAGTAAAGTGAAGTGAAAGTAAAGGACAACGACAAAGCAATTAGACACCGTCGCTCTCGAACATTCAGAAGCATGAGGAAGCGAGCGTCTTGATTGAAGGAGCCGCGTAACCATGGCCTCACATGACAGCGCAGTCTTGATGTGTTCACACACCATACTGGCACGGAGTCGAACAGCACAGACGCTTCATTAGAGGGCCACCCTTCTGAACATCTCCACATCTCCAAACTTACAGCATCATGTCTCCGAGATGCTTTTAATCTCTTTGTTTTTGAGATGAAGTGAATTTGGCAGACCAGGCTATCGGAACATTGCCTCTCTAAGTTGCAGTTAGGCTGTCGGCCCCCGCGGGACCTCGCCGTGCCGCTGACAGATAATTGCTAATTGTTAGAGGCGCAACCTGGCACAACAACGGCTTCGCACACGACCCTTCTGACGTTCCCCGGCGCTATATTTGGCTGGTTATGTTGCCCCTTCTCTTTTCTTTCATACTTGCTCTAAGATAGTGCAACTACAATAAGGCCACATTTGTGGGAGCCACTTGTATCATTTGTCCTTTCAAATGTTATTAAAACATGAGATACTCAGTCCTGATATATTTTTAACTGTGTTAATGCAGTTTTGGCTTGTCACCCGCTGACAGCGCCGCCATAGTCTGCAGTGAGCCACCAGGGAAATTTACATGCATTTGAATTTGCAGTGCCAAGCCCTGCCATCTCCCCCTGACAGCTCTTTAGCGGGTGATAAGTTCATCTGGGCTCGCTCTGAGGTGCTGCTCTCAGTCCACAACCTTCTGTGGGAATCACTCTCAACTCAAACTGCTCAACAGGCGCTGACTGACAACCAGCCACTCCTGAAATAGATTGTTACGTACAACTACAAAAAAGGAACAAGAATAAGAGGAATTGTGTTGTTTGTGCCGAAGATTCCGGTGGGATTCTGCAGGACAGACGTGACAGTCTGGAAATGTAACCGAGGGGAGCACATGGATTTGGACAGTTTTCTTGGTGTGTGTGTGTGTGTGTGTTTGTTTATTTATTTTTGAATTTAGAGCTCAGAATAAAACTCCCTTCCCCCTTTTTTATATTTTGGTACATTTCCTTCTGCTAAGAGAATTCACTAAATGTATTTACTTTCATTCATTCATTCAGTGGCTAATACTAAATTGTTACAGTTTAAATAAATGTAGTAATATGATTTATTATTATTATTATATACAACTTAATTGTGGTTTTAACCTTACAAAAAATCCCCAATACCTACAAAACAAAACATAAATACATCATCATAATTCAAAATTTTTATTTTAATATTTAAAATGATTTAATAAATCAATTAGTGGCTAAACTAAAGTGTTTACAATACATATTGTAATACGGAATTTCTTTTTTTATTTGATTTAAACTATTTAATTGTGGTTTTACCCTACAAAACAAAAACATGTATAATTTAATATGATGTTTTATTTATTTATTTGTTTTCTGTCTGTCTGTTTGCTTGTATGTTTGTTACATTAGGGGCTAAGACTACATAGGCCCAGTTTACAATAAATATAGTAATATGTTTATTATTATATTTTTTTTTTGTTTTTTAATAATTTATCCATAAAAAAATATCTAAAACAATTTAATATGGATCAAAGTCAGGCTGTTTAAGCAGCTTTCATGTATGTATTTATTTACTAAAGTGCCACAGTTTACAGTAAAAAAATATGGTATGCTAATGTGTTTTTTAATATATTTCTGTATATGGTCAATTCTTTTTAAGGGTTTCTATTGTTCATTTTACTGGATAGATACAAAGAAAAAGTAATGAAAAATTCATTCATATCAATAATTAAAGGAAATTATTAAATACATGTAAACCTTTGCATGTTTTGTACCTGGGGAAAAAAAAGTGGCTACACATGATCAGAACCAACAGATCAACATCCGGGAGGTGTCACTCAGAAAGTGCGTCTCCGTTGGGCTTTGGGCTTTCAGAGGTTAAATCAGATTGACACTGGCAGTTTTCAACACCGTAAACGTTCCCACGGCCCGATCAGAAACAATGGACGCTTTTTGCCACAGATCAGGTGTCGCGCTTCGTCTAGAGATAGATTTACAGATAGACAGAGAAAAAGACAACATCAGATTGTAGTTAATAAGAAAAAAAAATCAAGGAAAAAATGAAGGAAAAAAAAGGGAGAGGTGGGCCTATGGGGACTGTGTCTGGAGGTGTTGAACTGAGTGGTTCCAGAGGGACCCGTGACCCCAAGAGTAGTCCGGGGTCAGAGGTGAAAAACAGGAGAAAGTCACCTCTGGGGTCGACCGCGTACCTTACACAGCAAATTTAAAACAGACCTCAACTCTGAGAGACGGTTGTCCAGTCAGCGGCGAGAGAAATATCTCTTTCTGAGCGCCGTTCAGATGTATTTTGTGAGGTTAACCCAACACAGACTCACCGTTGCGTTTTTCAGAGCTTGTCAGTCGTGCTGAAGCCACACAATGGCGAGTTCTTCTTCCATAAATGTCGGCGAGATGCGGGATAGACAGCAACCCTCGTGAGAGGCGGCATTTAATCTTTCCTGGAGTTAAAGTACAATTTGGTTTGGCTGGCAGTGAGCGTGTGTGTGTGTGTGTGGGGGGGGGGGGCGTTTAACACTCCACTGCCCTGGTGAGAAAGACAAGCACATGAAAAGAAATCAATTAGAAGTAACAAGCAAGGCCTTAAACGTGGAGTCCTCCGCACAGGCCAGTGAAGAGGAAAAGCAGAGCGGCCGGAGCTTCATCTTTCTCTCGGAGAGAAACAACAACTGCTCGAGTAGCTTCACGCTCAGCTCCTCTCTACTGCACACATGCCCTATTTTCAGCATTTCTTTACCTTGCTGATAAATTTGCAGCCCGTTCTCATCCCAAGGCGTCATTTAATTGAGACTTTTGACCATGCGTCAACTAACTGACGCTAAAGGGTGCCTTTAGCGTCAGTTAGATGACGCTCATCCTCGGGCGTCATGTAACTGACGCTTTTGACCATGCGTCTACATCCGCCGCACATGGCACCCTTTAGCGTCAACATGAGACGCGCCTACCCTACCCCATACCTAAACCTACCCATAACGGAAGCGTCATCTAACTGATGCTAAAGGCACCCTTTAGCGTCAGTTAGTTGACGCATGGTCAAAAGTGTAAATTAAATGACGCCTTGGGGTGAGAATGCGTTGAAATTTGTGGCTATAGTAAACTATGCAATGCTCAGCAACATTGTGTTTATTATATTTATAAATCACAAAATGGCGCTATAGCAAATTAATCTCAATAATATCATAATTTTGTTTTTGCATTCTCAAACATCAAGAGTATATATTAAAATGAATATGAATGTATAAGAAAGAAAAAATATTTTACACTATAGGTGACCAGTCAACAAGTTTATCGATACTTTACTTCCCTTTTTTTTTAACTTAATAGCTCTGTGGTGAGGCATTACTATTTAAAAGTGCAAATATCCTATGTAGTCTCTCAAATTATATGAGGTCAAAAAAGTGTAAAGTGTTCACCTTTTTCTGCACTCAATTTTAATGCAATCAAAATAATATATAACAAAGGTGAACTAATATTACAATATAAAATAGCTTTTTTTCTATTTTAATATATTTCAAAATGTAATTTATTCCTGTGATCAAAGCTGTATTTTCAGCATCATTACTCCAGTCTTCAGTGTCACATGATCCTTCAGAAATCACTCTAATATGATGATTTGCTGCTCAAGAAACATTTATTATTATCATGTTGAAAACATACTTCATATTTTTGTGGAAACTGTGATGCATGTTTGTTTTCAGGTTCTGTTAAAAGAACAGCATTTATTTGAAATAGAAATCTTTTGTAACATTACAAATGTCTTTACTGTCACTTTTTGATCATTTTAAAAGTATGTATTTCTTTTTTTTAAAAAACATGCTCAATTCCACCTCAATATTTACTGTACATCAAGACCCAATAAAAAACCTGTTTAAATATTTTTTTTAAAATCAAATCAAAGTTCTTTTGAGATTATTTGCATATTCAATAAAAATTCTTTCTTACAACAGCTCTAAAATACTAAAAAAAAAAAAAAAAAAAGGTGATTTGCCTTAAGGTGCTGCCGTATCCAAAATAGTGCATATTAAAGATGATGACAAAACAAAGCAGGTAACAGGACAGATACCTTTAGAGAATTTAGACACTAATGTCCTTCCAGAAAGATTTAACACAGGACACTGCATGGACTCCATACAATATGTCAGCATACAGTGCAGTTCACCGCAGGACATATAGAGCCCACTCTGTTCCCAAAGTAATCTGTGTTGTTTGACACGGGTCACTTCCCCTCTCACACGTATCTAGTGCATAATTGCGTATTAATTAAGGTGGACTCAGGGCCAGCTCTCACAAGGCACATCACAGGGACCCCGGTCCCTCTCTCAGGGTCTGACAGATCCCCAGTCACTTGTTGACGAGGAGCAGAGGTTTTGAACCAGCTGTCCTGGACAGAGTCCCGTCGGACACATCACCCCCACAGCGACTAAAGAACATAGTCTCCTCAGAAACGAGACAACACAGCCATCCAGAAACAGCAGCACTCGCACTGCAAGGTGAAAGGGAAGCTTTTTGTAATTGTGGCAGTGGGGAGGCGGAGCCTGCATCATGATGCCACAGTCAGAAACCAGTAATCTTTGAAAATGTAAATGTATCTGAACTGGGTGGGTTTTAACATTATCAGGATTGTGTTGGTCAGCACTGCATCTCAAGCATTTGATAGGTTCTTAGGAAACGCTTAATTCAGTGATTATATTTTGTATTGATTTTGCCTGTGACATCATGATGCAGACTCCGCCTCCACACTACTTCATTCATAACTTTTGCATTCAATTATTACATTTGCACTGGATTCTTATTTCTGACTTTTAAGTCAGCATAGAATTAAAATTCAATCAAATTCAAGTTGAAATATTTTTTTTCCATTAACTTATGGAAACTTGCAATAGGATAACATGTAAATATTGTTTTTTACAATTTGTTTTTACAAAACAATTTGTTTTTTAAATCCATGTGTTTTTCTACTATTCTTTGAATTTTACACTATTTTTAAAAGAACACATTCATGATCTTTTCATGAACAATTTATGAATGCAAGTTAATAAAAAAAAGCATTTATAAAAAAAATAAGAATAGATTTTGCTCATCTTCTGAAACTTTTTTTTAATAGACTGTGCGGGCTATTTTCTACTGTTATCCGTAACAGTGATTTAGCAAAATTCAAATAATGATTACATGATTACTTTTTTCCCAATGGAATTGATTTTTCCAATCAGAAATACACCACATTACACATAAAATTGAGTGTTACATTAATATGTTTACAATTAATTGCAATGCTTTATATATTGTATAACTCAGCACAGGTGAATGAGAAGTACATTTAAAGACAAAATTCTTCATTGTCCTCAGATGCAAGACAAAAGAAATGCAATTTATGCTTCACAGCAGCTCACAGCCTGAGCAGTAACATGAAAAACCCTTTTGCTCCATCTTCAAGAATAAAAAACAGGACAAAAGAGGAAAAAAACATAGGGGGAGAGAGAAAGAGGGAAGCGTCAGTCTAGTTCATTTGATGCAGTGATGCAGTCTCAAGTGCATGTGTGCCCTCAGGGCTGGACCAGGGCGAGTGGAGCTGAACCCCAGAGGCTGATCTGGGATCTGTCCACAACAGCTGCCGCACCATTAGCCTCTTCTCCTCTGGAGCTCATTACAACTGATCAATACAGGCCACTGCGCTCATCTCAGACTCCTGCCCCACCATAGCCAGCAGAAATTCTCTCTTTCTTGCTGCTTTTTCTTTCCTACCAGTCCAAAAACATGCCACTTGTACTATCCGTCTTTACATGTCTTTTCCAGCTCACACTGTCGGTCACATTCTCCTCTGGTTACAACTTGATTCCAAAAATCTAATCTTTTCTCCATTCACCATTATTTATCTGTCTTTCTCTCTCAGACAGATGGGAAGACATAAAGAAAGACAGAATATTTACAGACAGACAGAAGATTTACAGACAGACAGACAGACACAGAAGATTTACAGACAGACAGACAGACACAGAAGATTTACAGACAGACAGAAGATTTACAGACAGACAGACAGACACAGAAGATTTACAGACAGACAGACAGACACAGAAGATTTACAGACAGACAGACAGACAGATGGGAAGACAGACAGACAGACAGACACAAGACACAGAATATTTACAGACAGACAGACAGATGGGAAGACAGACAGACACAAGACAGAAGATTTACAGACAGACAGACAGACGGGAAGAGAGACAGACAGACAGACAGACAGACAGACAGACAGACAGATGGGAAGACAGACAGACAGACAAAAGGTTTACAGAAAGATGGGAAGACAGACAGACAGATAGACAGACACTTTTTCAGTGCTGTTCTGCTCTTGTCTTTGCAGTGACTGTAAAATTCAAGACTGCAAAAAAATAGATGAATGGAATCTCATTGGCTTTGAATACATTCACACACTCTCTCTCTCTTCATATATTAGACCATCTCTAGAGAGGGAGAGAGAGATGAAATTATAAAGATGTGCATGATGTGGACAGAATGTAAAATGTCCATTTGTCACTCTGGATAATATAATCAATCTGAGTGATATTTCCACCTCTTAAAAGCGTAATGATATGGATTTAATACATAGATATTGAGTATACTTGCCTGTAAATAATGGAGAAGCAGTGAATAAAAGCTCTTGTCACTTTCAATAAGGTGCACAACAATTTGATCACAAATGCTGATAGATTGCGCCATCACATCACACATTTGCAGAGAAGAATATGCTGATGTGGTCTCATATGACCAGTGTTATTATGTTCTCCCTATAGACTGCTAGACACACTCAGACAAACAAACAGATAGATAGATGGCTGCGCAAATGATGGATAGACAGAGGGAAAGACAGACAGACAGACAGACAGACAGACAGACAGACAGACAGACAGACAAACAATAGACAGACAGACAGACAAACGATAGGTAGACAAACAGATAGACAGACAGACAGACAGACAGATATTCAGATTGACAAGCAGATAGATAGACAAAAACAAACAGATAGAGACAGACAGGATGACGGAACAAATCATAGAAAGACAGACAAACAAACAAACAAACTGATTCACAAACAAACAAACAAACAAATCAGACAGACAGACAAACAAACAATAGACAGACAGACAAATGATAGATAGGCAAACAGATATACAGACAGAAAAACAAACAATGATACACAGACAAACAGATATACTGACAAACAAACAAATGATAGACAGACAGACAAACGGATAGACAAATGTTTGATGGATGGATGGATGGATGGATGGATACAGATTAAAAATGATAAATCCAGAAAAACAAACAATAGATAAATAGACAGACAAAAAAAAATATATATATATATATACACACAAACAGACAGACTAGCTTGTAGATCAACACTCACTATAAATAAACGTGATGTTTAGAAGTGTATGAAGGGTTTGTCAGTCATAGTACTGAACTCCAACATGTGTTGTTAAGGTCACAACATATAAATTGCGTATCATGACCGGGTCAATCAGGGATGAGTGTTGAGAGCTGAATTTGTTTAAAATCATCCCCTCATTCTCTCAGCCCACTGACCTATTGAGGGCTGGATTCCGACCGCTCACACGCAGGGGAAGTCAAATCTTTAAGATCCCGCTAGTTAAATTCGCAAATTCGGATGCGGTAGCGGTAACCGACGTCAATGATGAGAGCATCCCATTCTTATAGGGGGAGCCTTTTAATCTCAGCAGAACAAAACGGGTAGCAAAGCACTTCTCCGTTTATTTGCTTTTAAATTGGGGCTTTGAGGGAATCACAGAAAACAAAAAAGAAAGAGGGAGAGCGAGAGAGAGAGAGAAAGGGTGGAAAAAATGACCTGCTGGCGTGTGAGTTTGTTGCTGGAAGGTAAGTCCTGCTTATATTGAAGCAAAGTTCTGAAAATAAGCAAAGAACAGATTTATTGATTTTTGGTAGAGTCTGGGTGTTGAAGAGGGAAAGAATAAAGAACTGCTCTTTGCCCGATATGTCCAAATGACGTCCCATGGGAGACGCTTAATGGTGGGGGAGGGGAGGGGGGGCAGGTGCCTTGCCTGTCTCTTGGATAGAACTGCCCTGAGGCTAGGGCTAATGGTATTGGCTGAGCCTGCTATAAGAAGCTCACTTCTAATGGCCAACTTTGTGTGTGCCAGAAGACAGACAGATATCGATTGGTCCAAATGCCCTTGAGTTGGCAACATCTAAAATGAAAATCCACCACGCAAGCAGAAAGTTTCTGCAAGTTATGTTTCAGGAATGCAATGTGAAAAGAAGGGTTTGTGGAAAGGGGTAGAGGGGGTAAAAAAAAATGATACAGCCCATATAATGTATGCTACAACCTCGCTTTTTCCTGCTGCCCAATTTTTGTCAAATGTCAGGCTTTTTAGTTTTGGGAAAGAGGGAACGTTATCATGTGAGAGGAAGGGGGGATTTCCATGTTTCACATCTTAATATGGGCTGGATTTGTCCTCTCTTAAACATGGCTGAACAATGCTCATACATACTAAACATGCTTTGCTATCTAAAATAAGGTTTGGCATATAAGACGTAGCTGGTAATTGTACAATGAAATGATGTATAATTAATAAGGCATTGTGTTATGTGTCGTCATCAGAATGTCTCCACTGTAATGAAGTATAGTTGAGACAAATTAAAGCAACTAGATGTATTGAGAGTTTTAAGTTCTCTCAACAAATTTCTCAATAATTGTCTTCATTCACACACTAAATGCTAAAAAAAGGCAATAGATCCTGTACAAAAAAAAATCTTTTTAACTCAATTTTAACTATAGTGTAACTTACCTAAATAATGAGCCAATAAGACATTTTTTAAGAAATTAATACTTTTGTTCAGCAAGGATGCATTACATTGATCCAAAGTAAAAGTAAAGACATTTATAATGTTACAAAATATGTTGTTCTTTTGACCTTTCAATTTAAAAAGAAAAAATACGTTTTTGGCAGTTAAATATTAAGTAGTTTTAAACATTATTAATAATAATAATAATAAATGTTTCTTGAGCACAAAATCAGCACATTAGAGTGATTTCTGAAGGATCATGTGACACTGAAGACTGGAGTAATGATGCTGAACATTCAGCTTTGATCACAGGAAAAATTAAAAGATATTCAAATAGAATAAAAACATTTTAATCTGTAATACATTTCAAAATTGTGCTTTTTTACTGTATTTTTGATTGAATAAAAGCAGCCTTGGTGAGCAGAAGATACTTTAAAAAAAAGACCATCTTGTAAATTAAAGATAAAGTCAATCATTTAAATAAGATGCACATGGACCTCAACAATAAGTGCAACAAAAGACAACAAAAGTTAAAACAATAATTATTAATGTTATGTTGCAATGCATGATGGGAACTCTAACACTCTAAGCAAGTTAGCAATGATGTTCAGTATAATCTGTTAGGCTAGACCAATTCCTCCAATTCACAATCGTAGACTCAAGTGTATGTCTCAAGATGCCCTCAAAACAATGTTGGGGTTTGTGTTATACAGTCACACCCAATCTAAAAGACTTACTGTCTCTGTTAAATATTTCAATAACAGTCAAACACCTGCTCTAAAGTGATATTTTATGTCAGGTACACAGCAGTCACAACACAATCACTTTCCCTGTCCACAAACACACATAAAAGCCACGCTTCCATAAGTGACCTTCCCTAGTTACCGTATTAAATCAAACACTCATCCCCCGGCCAGCTAAAACCGTGGTATCAGCATTGAGGCTTCTGAATACAATGTTTTAAATGGTGGATTTCAGGGCAGGATTTCACTTTCCATAAATTACGCAAACACCACTGGGCCGCGCAGAGCTGAACGGCACTAATCGAGCGTTTGGGGTTCGAGCAAATACACAGATTAGGTGAAACCGACTCAAAGTCCCAAACCAATCACAGACACTGGAAAAATAAAATCAAAACAGCTACAAAACATAAGTAAACACTTACTGAGAAGAAAAAAAGAAAACAGAAAAAAGAGAACTGAAAGCGTAAAAAGCAGAAATGTGACAGCATGGCAAACAATAGATATATTCACCCAAAGCCAGACAAAGACATCCGTCCCAGTGCGAGTTCAACATCAATCCCACAGCAGCTGCAAGAAGGATTTTGTGCCCATTATTGAGTGCCAGTGAAAAGCTATTTCATTTGATGCATGTGGGTATGACTTTGTAACTCATAAAGAAGAAAAATTACACTTACACTTGTTTCTTTTTTCTCTCCATTCGGGAATTACTGGGGTGAAAACTTCCGCTTGGCAGTGCACGGATAGCTATAACTCAAAAAAGTTTCTGTGTCTCATTGCTTTTGTTCTCATAGGGGTCAAGAGGTAACTGGACAAATCATTTTCCACAAATAGCACAGTTTGGTGTCCCATTACTTTTTTTCTTTCTTTTTTTACACAAAGTATTATGTCAGAAAACAAATAATAAACACATACTGTAAAACTTTACCGAATTATTTGACTAACAAAATTGAGAGGAAAGGGATTCTAAGATTCTGTGGTTCTAAGATATCAATCTGAAAGATTATAAGATATCATTCAGCATGTGTTATGGATTTGAGCTAGTGCATGCAAAAAACAATAATCAACATCAAACCAATATGATACATTGTTTCACAATGTGTAAATACATTTATGCCGACATTAACACAAGCATTAAAGTAAATAGCATTAAAACATTGAAGCAGCTTCAATTAAAAAATGTAAGTAAAAATCATAAAAAAGTAGAAATGATATGTATATATATATAACATTTTATTTTGCTAGGAAATGGCAAAATCATACAAATCAGCCTGACCTTGATTTGCAAGAAAATAGTGTAAACATAAGCCAAAATCAAATAAATCAGTCCAACTATTAGACATGTCTCATAGTAACAGGGTTGCAAGAATAGCAAACTTCATGTAAAATAAAATGGCTAAAATAGAGTTGATGATTAACTTTTTCTAAAGGTTAAAGGGTTAGTTCACATCCTTTAAGCACATCTTTTAATCGACTATCTGCTAAAAAAAATATTTCTGGCTATTGTGTCCCTATTCCTGAAGAGTGGCACATAACATTTAGTCAAATAAACGATTAGCATTTAACAAAGCCAAAGTAGACTCAAAAACATACTTGTGAAGGTTGACGGGGTCATGACTTCATAGATGAAATCCACTTAAAGATCTTATTAAAAGAGTATTGGAATCATATCCCTGCTAGTTGACTGGCACTTGATGAAAGACTCAGTGAAATTTACAGAAATCAAACACAAGCCACGTGGGCCTCATTCAGACTTTAATTGTTTTATTTAGATCTATAGATTTCTAAGCACAGTGGTTTCCAGCTCAATGGATCTTTTTTAATGAAATATTGAGTTCAAAGACAAATAGGCCACACATAGAAGTGAATGTGAATGCTGAAGGCAATAGCAAAGAGGATTGAGCACATCAAAGTGAGCACAAATCTTCACATCGGAAACCAGATTACAGCTGGTAAGATTAGCGCAGCGCTAGAAACAAAGTACATACAGTCACTCACAGACACAATTTAACATCAGGAGAACTTCATTTTCCAAATCAATCAACGGAAGCGCATTACAAAAACGTGTGCTTGAAGACAATTCTATTTTCGGTGTGGCCAATAACACAGAACTGCGATGAAGCATAGAGCAATGCTGATGTAGCATATCAATTTTCTGGTGTTGTTGCAAACTCAACA
This sequence comes from Meda fulgida, assembly GCA_030578275.1. Taxonomy (NCBI): domain Eukaryota; kingdom Metazoa; phylum Chordata; class Actinopteri; order Cypriniformes; family Leuciscidae; genus Meda; species Meda fulgida. The sequence goes on along the minus strand of CM060627.1, from coordinate 3,778,690 downwards.
TTTACCGGTAGTAGCTTTTATCCACCTTATTTTGAAGACAGTACTAAGCTCTTTACTTCTGATTTATTAGCCGCTATGTGCAGGGCTTGACATAAACTTTTTTATTCACCAGCCACTGTGGATTAAAGTTAAAGTTATTAGCCACTCAGCATTTTCACTGGCCACAATTTTGGCATCCATACCATGGGGAAAAACTGCCATATAAATAGTTTGGCAGCAGGTAGGGTGAATTTAGGATAAGTAGGACACTTTTTTCCATTGAGATGACATGGAAAAAGTGTCCAAATCAACCAGAATTCGTCCCTATATTATGCTGCTGTCACTTTAAGACCTGGCACACGGATCCGTTACACTGTTACACATGCGTTTTCTTTCTCAACTGTTTACGTTCACTTAAAACATAACTGACTGTGTTTACGAGAAAGCGCAGCTGGTATCATCTATTATGCAGAAAATTTGTATTGGAAGCATTTCAGATAGGTTAGTATCGATATGTCTTGAAAAATCTATATTTTATATAAAATTCAATTCTGTATTATATATAAAATTCAACCTGCCAAAGTGGCTAATAGGAGTGACTGCGTTACACGCAGCTGCTGAAATCCACATGCATTTGGCAGGTTTTACTGTCAAGCCCTGGTTATACTGTAGGTAAATAACTAGAAGAATAACAAAGTGCAGTACACCATAAAACTATTTATTTAGCAGCATAACAAGCTGTATTTGTACAGCTAAAATAACTGGAAGCGAATGACACTGGAAGCCTAGCACACTCTTATGTTAAAAATAAGGTGGCTAAAATGACCACAACCACACAATATTTTAATATAATTTATTATGGCTGATTGTACATGATACATTACTAAAATGTCTACATTGTAGAAACCTGCCACATTAATAGAATTCAACTGATGTGCAAACCAAGCTAACAGAGAACTTTTTCAGAACTTTAGCGTTCTGGTAAAGTTCTCTCAAAGTTATGAACAAACGTTAATAGAACATTTGTTCAAAGTTATCTGGTGTTTAATAATGTTCTCAAAACGTTGCTACAAAAACATACGTCATTCATGGTAATGGAGCGTTTTTTCTGACATGTTTTAGTTGGAAGTTTGTCTAACTTTTTTTTGTTAAATGTAACTTGTTTCAGAACGTTCAGTGAACAGTGAAAAGTAGCTTACTTAATGTTTGAAGAATGATAAAATGAATGTTTTCTTAACCAACAAACTGGAAAGTTTAAAACATTCCTGAGAATATTAATAAATAACATTTTCATAACTTAATGGGAACGTTAGCAAACCGTTCTTAGAACACATTTTTGTTAGCTGGAGATTTTGATTAGGTGTGTATATGCAGCTCATCAAATCAGACTTTAGTCTGAAATATCTCTTTACACATTTTATGAGAAACCCTCTGTTAATTTTAACTAAAAAATAACTGAAACATTTAACTAAAAAATGAACTGAGGCAAATATCCAATCCCTAACTTTGAACTCGATTCTAAACTCTTGCATTTGTGCAAACAAAAGATGTGAAGAAAAAAGATAAGAGGTGACGAGGGAAAGAGCAGTCAGGAGAAAAGAAAAGTGAGTATTCTCCTGGTGATTTCCAGTAAAACCCTCAAAATGGCAAAACGCTGCAATACATCACTTAAATGTAGGTATGTTCAGCATTTACTGGACTCTGATTTGGTTTGCTCTGAGATGTAACAGCGAGCAGAGAGGACCTCTGGGATGCGGATTTTCCGCTCAGTCTCATTTGACAACGTTTAGCGTTTGAGTGGGACGGCGCGCCGGCCGGCCTCTTGATCAAATATCGGACATTTCTGTTCTCTAGGAGAAAGAGCAGAGAAATTTACTCTCACTTTGCCAGACGTGTATATTTTTCGAAGGTTAACAGGCTCGCTAGAGCCCCTCTGAAACTACTCTTAAAAGTAGTCAAGTTCGCCTCATTGCTTCAGAACAGGAGGGGGCCGAAAGACGGGAAAGAGGAGGGGGAATCCTCGGCACAGGTGCCCTGGGAACGTCAGGAGACTCGGAAACAGCATTTAGCACTTTACAGACCCTCGGTCCATCTTTTTTCACCAAATGTCTTGGCTGAGCTAAGATTTTTTTCCTAGTCATTTTCAGGCTCTCCTGAGAGGAGCGCAACTGAATGAGCAGATCTCTCTGACCACATTCACATCTCAAAGCAAAAAAGCCGGATGTACGGTATTTAAAAGTTCTGATACATGGAGGACATTGTACTTAACAGAATCAAATTGGGGTATTTTGCAGGGTTACAGACATTGAAGATGGTCCCCAGGAGAGAACAGAGTGTGAAACTTGTTAAGAGGAACATCAAAACGACCCATAAATCCAGATTTTAACTGCAATCTTGAAGTGTAGCAGCACTGAGGAAATAAATGTGGGGAATGAATCTATTTTACGTGTTTGTTTGGAGAGGAGTCAAACTTGAGGAAAGAAAAACGTTTATTGAGATAAACGCAGGTTTATGGGACTAGCAGATTAGAAGTGTGGATCTGACATCTGACTTTGGAGAATTGGGCTTTATCAGTCAGATCCTGCATGCAGAAGACGCCTCTACAAAGGACACACAAAAAAAGTTTAATCACAACTGTAGGGACCGTTTGGTAAAGGAAAACTTTTAACAATATTGAGCAAAAATGTTCCAATGTTCCAAAGTGTAAACAGAAGCCTCCTTAATCTCCGAAAAGTATTAGAACTATGGCAAAAAAAAAAAAAAAAAAAAGTTGGATCCTTCAGCCTATATAGAATATATACTGATATACTGATATAATCACTGATCTTCAGTCTATTTGTTTAGCCTAAAAAGTCACTTAAATGGTCTAAATGGCAACAAGATTTTTTTGACAAAATTATTAAAGATGGTGGCCAATTTTCTTAGCAGATGGGGATCAAATAAGCGGCTGTGCTGTTGCTATCGTTCTTTTAAAAATTGTAGGTGTATTTTGAATAAGTAATTACTTCATGGCCACTAAAAAAATTACATTCTATATAGTATGAATGTTGTCATTATCATGTGACCTGCAGTGTCTGTTAGGTTGCTTCACTGCCATTCACAAATCCTCTCCGTTGCCTCATGGGATAGTAAAGTGTTCATCGTATGCACACTTCAGAATCTCACCGGAAGTAGTAGGTTATCCGGGTACTTTTTGCCTACTCTTTTATGAGTACTGTGAATTCAGCCATACTTCTTTTTCACCTACTATATAGTAGAAGTATGCAATTTCGGATGCAGACTATAAACTAGATATCTTCAGTGCTTGGTCCCTAAAACCACACATTAAAAACATTTCTTAAAAATTTTTAATTTGTTGAATTTGAATATCCAAAAAATGTTAAAATCAACAGACAGTGTGACTACAATATTACTCAATTTTAGACATCAGATAGATAGATAGATAGATAGATAGATAGATAGATAGATAGATAGATAGATAGATAGATAGATAGATAGATAGATAGATAGATAGATAGATAGATAGATAGATAGATGTAAATCCCATTAACAGCACAACAACGCATGAGGTTGTTTATGGAAACCCAGTTTATAGCAATAGTCTCGGCCGCCTCTCACTGTTGTGTTTCTTTAATTGATGTATATCTGAGTGTGTTTACTCCCTAGAGAGCCGACATAGTATACATCCACTTATCAGGACTATTACTGAGGACACACTCGCAAACACCGAGCATTTAACTCCTTGTCTGTGTCACACTCATCTTCAAGGAGCATCTGTGCTCCTCTTCAGCCTTTCACGAGGCTCGGGTCATCTCTCCGCTTTCTGTCCAAGGTCAAACGGCCCGTGTTTGGGCTTCTGGCGAGTTACCATCCTTGACCTATTCAAGATCTACACACACGCACATGCACACACATGCCTATCCGATTCCCTCTCTCTCTCTCGGAAAGCAGAGCTGCTAGGATTATGTCTGTAATTATTTGTAATCTCTGTCACTCCTGTGATGGGATAATCCCACATTAGGGGGCCACCTTTAAGAGCATTTCACACCATTTTATTGGCTGTATCCAGATTAAACTGAGCTGTTGCTTGTCTTTACCAGGCCGCGGGCTGGTGTCATTGCGTGGTCGTCCCGGTAACCCTCCGTTTGTCAGCCACATCATTGATTATCAATATTTCATTACAGCACACAGATATTAGCCTGACCTCCTCTGAACCATCCAAGACTTTCTCCAGGGTCGAGAGAGAGAGAGAGAGAGAGAGAGAGAGAGAGAGAGAGAGAGAGAGAGAGAGAGAGAGAGAGAGAGAGAGAGAGAGAGAGAGAGAGCTATGATTGTTTTCTTATGCTCTTTTGGTTGTGATGAAGCAAATCAAATTCTTAATGAATGAAAAAAACTAAACTTAAGTAAGACGCAATTTAAAAGGAATATTCTGGTAAATTTCTATGTTATGCAACTTTAATGTGTGCATCTATATCCATTCAAGTTGCATTAGAAAAAAAATAGTATTATGCATACATAAAATTAATGTTGCATTCAAAATCTATGGTTTATGTTGACAATGCTGAAAAGTGTGCATTTCAACATTTGAAATCCTAATGAACAATTTTGCCCAATAAACTTCCAATATAAATGATGAAGTATACAAACACTTCATGTTAAGTCTTCCAGAATCCCCTTTCAACACCTGAAAACCAGTCAAAATTTTTACAAACTGAAATGCTAAATGGCTAATGCTAATGAATCATTATTTCATGTCGATTTATTTATTTATTTTTGCTAAGCAGTCGTGTAATAAGCCGGGTAATGTACAGTCAACCGGTCGGTCATTATTGCAAAATCTCCTTCAGGTTGCTTCATGCAGGGTTTATTTCATGATAATGAACGTCTGACTGTACATTATGCCTTATTGGTTAGATTATTCTGAATTTTAATAAATATGAAGCAGTTAGAGACCTCCCAGACTATATGCGGGACATTTTAAAACAGGATACACACGGGCAGCATTGGCCCACCTCTCAACGGGCTTTTTTACAGTCTTGAGCAAACAATTATTATGCCAGCCTCTAATTAAAGCTTACAGTCAGTGGTACGTCCAGCCTTGAAGTCCAAATGACCAAATGTAGACAATCTCACCCCCCTCCATTGCAACACGTCCCGGCAAACGGCCTGCGCTGTTACCCAGGCTCAAGCCTGCTGCTTGGCGGGAGCAGTCCGAGGCGAGGCTGATCAAAAGCGGGCGAGAGGGTGTTCGTGACGGGCAGGAGGGGGATAACAGGCCGGGCGGGAGAGCGCTGACGCCCCACGGTTCCTGACCGCGGTCAGTCTCTGATGGTCACAGCCAGGGCTGTCGGTAGGGGTGATCGTAACCGCAGGTGCAAGCTCTATATCCGAGGCCTCCATCAAAGAACGAGACGGCCCTGCTGAGAGAGGCCGGAATAACAAGCATCAATGTGATTACACTGATGAGATAGGAGGGACCTAACTCACAAAGGACAGTGAGCTGGGCTTGTACCTGACATGTGACAGGAAGTGAGGTCATGAGTGAGTGAAATACGTTTGGATTACAGCATCATGCTGAAAACTTAAAGGGGAAATGAAGCAGTCAATCAAGTTTACATGATTGATTACATGAACCTTACACCATACATAAACCTACCCATATCTGTGCGTGTTATATTGACGCTAAAGGGTTCCATGTGCGTTGGATTTAGACGCTTTGGCAAAGTGTCAGAATATGATACCCTAGGATGAGATTGCATTGGATATTCCTATATTCAGCCAGGTTTTATTAAAGCCAACCAACCCCGTGACGTCACATGTTAGAATACTGCACAATGGCGGCACCCTGGCTGTGAAAGATATAACGGGTTTTCCTTATTTTCTTTTATATGTTTACATTTATCATGTTTCTCATATAATTATTGATTATAGTGGAAATCCATCTTGTAAATCATGTAAACTTGATTGACTGCTTCATTTCCCCTTTAAAGGAACAGTTCAAAAGTGAACGATCGCATCATTTACTCACCCTCATGTAAGTGAGTAAATGGACCCATCCTCAGAGTCCACACTTTCGTAACGTAATGCCACTCGTAATGTCGGGTAGAAGTGCGCATCGAGGGCACATATCATCCGCAAAGGGGCATTCGCAAGCGCCCTTCTGAAATCTAAAATGACAAATGGGACACCCGACAGTCTTGAGGACTTAACTGGCACACGTAGGGCATTGTAAGTCCACAAGACTGAAGTGTGCCATTTGGGACAGAGCCTGATGACTGAATTCACATTTTTGGACAGCATGCTGTAAATGACCTCAGGCAAAATAAAAATAAAAATAAATAAATATATTATTTAAATGAATTTATCATAATCAGGTATGTGTTCAATTTAAACCATCAATGGCCAGATTTACTAACAGCTTGCCCCAACACAAACCCTTTTGGCATTAAAAAAACTACTGTCAGGATAAAGGCATTTGAAACATTTGCATAAATTTGAGTAAATCATGCAAGGTGATAAACGAATGTTTGTGCTAGTCAGTTTACTGGTATTTGCGTCATTATTTACCGCCCAAAAATTTTTTCTTACACCCGACGCTAATTTGCTCTGCTCTTGGTAGATTGCGTTAGTCATCAAGGAAATTATCTGGCTGTGTGTGTTCTTTGACATATCGTCAGTATTTCACAGTATTTTTTTTTTTTTATATATATTTTTTTTCCACTTCCCGCTTTTTTGGAATTGTGCTCTCACGATAATTTGCCCTGTTTAGTAAATCTGGTCCCAAAGTATTGAATAAAAGCTCTTCAAATAGCAGAGAGTGAGAACTATTTTTGTACTAAAACAAAATAATGCAAATGCACAAAGTTCAACTGAATCGTATTGTAAGTTTGTACAGTATGTCAGTGAGTGTGTGAGACTCGACGTCTCCTGTAGGTGAGGCCACAGTGGGAGGATGAAGAGGATGATCCAGGGTGAGGACTCCACCGAGACGCCGCTCGAGCTCCAGGTACACGGCCTTTGCGTTCCCCTCGGCAGCTTTAATGAGTTTAATCGGGTTCTTAAGCCGCCCGATCCAGCCCGACCCCCCAGAGCCCTGCACACAAACCCAGCGGCCCACCACCTGAGAGACGCACAATTTGGGCTCTTTTAGCATATCAGCCAGTTTACACTGTCACTACAGGCCTCATCTCTCACACTTCTCTGTCCATGTGTTGTTGTGTCTCTGATTGCTGCACTGGTTTTCCTTTTCGAAAAAGTGACGAAAATGAAGAAATTAGTCCGAGACCTCTGCACTGCTCCCCCCCCCCCCCCAGTATAAGACCCATTTCTGAATATGAGCTTATATAATTGCTCCTCAAACATGGTTATATAACATACAACAATGTAGATTTGCAAAAACTCCCAGAGAGACAAGACGAGAGAGAGCCTCAACAAATCACATTTCTTTTCTGCGAAAACGTCTCTGACTCACACACTTAGCACAGACATCATCAAACCGGCCAGCTTCATCTATATTTCACAGTAACTTGTACTTTCAAGTACTTTTGCGCAAAGCTTTGATCACTGAAGACAAAAGTCATCATATCCGTGCAAGCAGTTTAAGGTGCGCTCACCGTGAGGGGCTCAAAAGATTTTAACCTAAAATTTAAAGTCTTGTCTCGGTTAAACACCCCGTCCATCTCACGCATAACCTCGTTTTATAACATGCCCAAGTTATGTAGGACTGGTTCACCATGGGAGCTTGAAAAAAAAAAAAAGTATGCTTTTTTATGGTTATAGGTTATATGGTTACATATAGCGGCCGAAATGGTATCTGCAAACAAATGATGCTAGAGCTAACTCTACATTAAGGGAACTGACTTCATATACTGTTCAAATGTTTGGAGTTTGTAGGGGTCTCTTATGCTCTACAAAACTCAACTTTTATTATTACTATTATTACAATTCAAAATAACATAACAATAACAATATATGTTAAAATGTAATTTAGCCCTCCAGTCTTCAGTGTCACATGATCCTTCAGAAATAATTCTAATATGCTGATTTGCTGCTTAAGAAACATTTCTTTTTATTATCAATGTTGAATTATAATTCAATGCTGCTTCATTTTTTTGTGGAAACTATCATACTTTTTTTTCAGGAATCTTTTATGCAGCTCAATAGAACAGCATTTATTTGAAATAGAAATGTTTGGTCTTTACCGTCACTTCAGATCAATTTAAACCTTTAATTTTTGTTGAACAAAAGTATTATTTTCTTTCGAAAATCATACTAAATTAATTCCACTTGGTTTGATAATTTGTTGACATTCAGATATATTTAGGTACGACTTAAGTGTACACTTTTGGGGGCCAGTGTATACTGAAAAAAACAAAGACAACAATCCTACTTCCTTAACTACAGAATTTGATTTGAAAAATACATGCTTTTTTCATACCACAGCAACACTACGTAAAAATGAACTACAGTATTGTACATGATACCATATAACGACTGTAAAATAAATTGTGGTAGTTGTTTGTAAGCTGTGTATTAAATTAATATGTAGAAGAGTAAGGAAAACATGGTTAACAATTTATTTTACAGTGTCCTTGTTACATATTACATGTAGTTACTGTAGTAATAACAGTAGCTGTGCATAATTGCACACATGCAACTAACTCAACCAAATCTTAACCCTATATTACATGTAGTTAATTAATATTACTCAGTACCTAAATATATAATTACACTGTAACGATGACACCTTAATATAAAGTGTTTCAAAATACATAGCATTATCATGCAGAATTCTCCTAAATCAACCCTCCTTAAAGAAAACTTCAATTCAAACATGCCAAGAATACTGAATTTGGTTATTAGTCCCAGAAGCTGCTATATATATAAAAACACAGATGTGACAGGATGTAAGTATGACCTACTCAAAGACTCTATCATACTGATAAAACCCATGTGACAAAACCAAATGGAGAAGAGAGCAAAATAACGAAAAAGAGAGAAGTTTATGGTTTTTGTCAGTGTTTAAGTGAGTGTACTTGACCTTCTGTCTATTTGGAAGATCTGGTACATGTTATCGACTCCCATTTTCCCCGTCCAACAGCACTCGCAACCCTGTTAGTGCCTCTTCAAATACTTTAGATCAGGTTTAGTTTAAGGTCGACATCTTTCGCTGCTCTTCCCAGGGCAAATCAAGCAGCTTTCTCGCATTTCAGCCGGAGAAATACACGCAAGTTTCAAAGTTGGTTTTTCTGAACTTCAGATCTTAATGAGACCAGAAAGAGCTTGCCCTACTACCCGTCCTGCCACTCTGTGACAGTGTCAAAGCATTATCAGGAATTCATACAAACATATGGCATTTATGTATTAACACGTGCCAGATTTATTCTTGGCCACTTCCAGGGCAATAATCATTGTGAAGCTGTTCAACAAATCCTGTGTGTTGGCTTTCTGAAATGAGAGAGGGAGAGTGAAAGAGAGAGAGAGAGAGAGAGGAGAGAGAGAGAGAGAGAGAGAGAGAGAGAGAGAGAGAGAGAGAGAGAGAGAGAGAGAGAGAGAGAGAGAGAGAGAGAGAGAGAGAGAGAGAGAGAGAGACTTTCTTTTAATTCACAGCTTAAGAGTGCCACCCTGTGGACGGAGCTGTTCTGTGGTTCGTTTGAAATGAATCAGATGACATGTTTGTTCTTTTCTTTGTTTGTGTGTTTTTTATTGTTCAGCCGTTAATGAACACTTAAAATGATAAAAGACTACCAGATGGATTGAGTGTTATCAGAGATTCATCAACCAATAGCCTGAATGCAAACAATTTTGAGATGCGAGAATGTCTCAATGAGACCGAAAAGAAGTTTAACAATGGTGTTTTTATTGTTGTTAAATATATTTATTATTTGAAATATAATATTTTAATAGATTTTTAATTTTTTTAAATTCTATTCGTATAATTATGAGGATGATGAGGATTGTTTCTATTGTTATTATTAAGCTGCACTGTAAACTTGTGATTATTAATAATAATGGTATATCAAGTAAATAATTGCATTTATTTATAATAAAAACTTGATGAAATTACACATTTCCACAACCTTCTAAACAGCTTGTCTCCTTCAAATGATAGATAGATAGATAGATAGATAGATAGATAGATAGATAGATAGATAGATAGATAGATAGATAGATAGATAGATAGATAGATAGATAGATAGATAGATAGAGTCTATGCAATATACAACCATCAAATTCAAATAAAATAACATGAATTGATTATGAATATCAAAACACGATAACCTGTGCATGATGATTGAAACAATAGCTACTATTGAAAAAGACACGATTATATTGTTGTAGGCCCTATGTATTGCATACATTTGTTTGATTTTGTTTACTTTGGATAGATAAATTAATTATTGCTCATCTCAATTGCTGTATAAAATATGTGACTTTCTGAAACTTATCTTATCTTATGAGTTTCAACAAATATGTCAATGTGCTTTCTATCAGATTTTGTTTATATATGCTTTGTGGTAGCTAATGTTAAAGCACCTCATTTTTCCGATTCCCACTTTCAATTGATTTCTCTCCAGATTCGTTTTGTGTTTTTCTCCTCCGTGCGTCTCTCAGGAGTACCCGTTTGAGAAGACCAGCATCTGAAGTCACACGTTGGCTTGAGCAAACGCTTGTTTGGGTCAAATCTAGTGTGTCTGAGCAAAACACGCTGCACCTAAAGATCACCTGCCTGCCTTTCTCAAGTTAAAAAGTCCAAAATGAAAGCAACAGCAGACCTGTTTAAATTAGCCTTTCCCCCTCGTGGCCTCAAATCAAATAAAACACAACAGTTGGAGTCCAAACAAGTTAAAAGAACGTCCTTGTGGGTTTTATCCACTAAAGAAATAGTAACAAGAACAACCTTCTCAAAGGCTAAAATGTCCCAGCGGTCCAACACTCAATAAAGATTTGGCTACTTAAGAAGGTCGAAACAGCAAGCCATTTAAGGGCTTGACATAGACCCAGCTAGCATGCTGCTTTTACCATCACTCATACCGAGGTAATGCAATTCCTCGCCAATGTTCTGCGCCTCTGATACATTTAGGCTAATGCTTGATGCAAATGACACGGGGACAGATATAAATATAAATATATCTTCATCACCTGCGTTCTCTCGCTCTGAGAGTCCTCCATCCCTAGATGCCCTGTTATTCACTTTAACACACACACACACACTGCTGTCTCTCCACACGTTCACTAGCAGAGTCTTCGTTGACGTCAGGGGAGTGAAAGCTTATTGATTGTTCAACAAAAGGTTGAGAAGAGATAGTGAAGACTTGGACGGGCATGAGCTCTGACCTCTTACTGCTTTCCTACTTATGATATTTTCAGTCACTATTTTTTTCAATTCTGTCTGGACACTACACTGAAAACATATGGTGTATGATGTTTCACTCAGGAATTGCTAGTAAATTTCACAAATAATTAGAAAAATATGGCAAGTAACATTGAATTTAACATGAAATGATTAAGTTGAATGACTAAAATGGTATTTTCTTGTAAAACGAAAGTAATCTTTGTTTTACAGCTTGTAGTAGCAGAATCAGACACTTTTAAATTGACATGAAATCAAAATGTACCTGATTTTCTTTCTGAATACACATTCAAGGTCTAATTGTTAATGATTCATCACTTCAGACTTTGAAAGAAAAAGAAAGGTTGTGAACTTGTTTCATCTTTGAAGCAAATTTCCCTTTTGGACAATGCTGCTAATCTAAATTTTTCACAATAAAATCTATTTTTACTCTGAAGCCGCATTTGAGTTTCATGTTGAGTTATTATTCTTTTTTGGAATTTGACCCCAAACTTAATTTCAAGTTCCCTCCATACCACACTTTCGTACTTTATTGGACTATTAGTTAATTAAAAGTTATTTCATGCCAGTTATAAATCATTACACACATTCATTTTTAATTCATAGGGCTGAGGGGGTAAAAAAGGAAACACTGTCTGGGACCCGGTGACTGTCAGCTCTGAGAATAATCACATATCAGTGTGGAGTTCAGAGCGACGGGGCCATTTCACATTCTGACTCTAATTAAAGATGAAACGAGGAGAAGAAATGTTCAACTCGCCCCTCAATCAACATCTGACAGATACAGACCTCACCTCGCATTCCCGAAGCCCACCTGAGCCGCTTCTGAGACCGTTGAAGGGATTCAGAGACTGATGCAGGACTTCAGTCAAACTCACTCTGGCCTCGCGACTGAAGAGCTGAACTCTCACTCAGAGGAAGAAAAACACTGTCGGACCATGCACCACATGAAATACATTTTCTGACAAACCCATTTATGAGACACAGGAAGCATCTCAGAATATTGATAATGTTTCCAATTCACCGGTCAGTGTATTAGAGCTTCTGATTTAAAACTGATTAGAACAAAAACCACAAGAGATTTCAGATAAAATCTTGTCTCTTTTATTGGAACGGTTTATCTCAACTCTCTTTGCAAACATTCAGACAGAACGTTCCAGATTGAGATTTATTTGTCTACTTTTTAAATAAATCAAGAGGTGGTGGCACCATATATTTCAGTATTGGAAATATGATGAATTTAGATGCACAGAGGACATAAAATGTTTCAATGTTATTTAAAATATCTGGGACATTAAACAACTAGCATAGAAATCTGACACTTTTAAGTCAACATGAACTCAAAATTGATTTAAGTACATCTTCCAGGTCAGTTCAGTTCACAGCTTCAAAAATAAAAGAGTTTTTGAGATTTTTCATCAAAATGCAGTAACTTGCTTTGTCTCTTAAGCGAATTTACTTTACATATGACTTGCCTCTTCTTAATTTTCAACTTGTCATATAGAGACATATTTAACAATCCAATCAATTTCATATGAGAAAATGAATATCAAACACCTTTCAAGCAAAACATGGCAAAAAGTATGTTTTAAAAAAAAGTTGTTAGGAAGTGATAAACTACTGTGTATATATATAAATCTATCTATCTATCTATCTATCTATCTATCTATCTATCTATCTATCTATCTATCTATCTATCTATCTATCTATGTAGTAAACTACCGTTCAAAAGTTTGGTAAGATTTATTTGATCAAAAATACAGTAAAATTGTGAAATATTATTAGTATTACAAATCAAAATAACTGTTTTATATTTGAATATATTTTAAAATGTCCTTTATTTCTATGATCAAAGCTGAATTTTCAGCATCATTACTCCAGTCTTCAGTGTCACATGATCCTTCAGAAATCATTATAATATGCTGATTTGCTGCACAAGACACATTTTTTATTATTATCAAAATTGAAAACATTGCTTCATATTTTTGAAGAAATCATAATTCATTTTTTCCCAGGACTCTTTGATGAATAGAAAGTTCAAAAGAACAGCACTGATTTGAAACAGGATTCTTTTGCAATGATGTAAAAGTCTTCAGTCACGTTTGATGAATTTAATGCATCCTTGCTGAATAAGCTATTCATTTAAACTTGAGAAAGAGTGCACACCTGGATCAATATTTAATGCAATGACATTCAGTGTCCAAATACTTTTTGAAAACTCCACATACATTCCTTCATCCATTTCTAAAAGACTCCAAACGCTTATATAACCAGAGTGGCGTCTCTGCGCTCTCATGTTCTACTTATTCAAATGCGTCCCAGCGACTAAATTTCCCTTTGTTTGAATTCTCCTCCAAATCCATGGAACAAAGAAACAATTATTTTGTTCTTGTTTTGCCGGCCTCAACTTTTACAGCATTCTTTTTGAAGTCGCCCCGCAGATGTTTTTATTTTGTTTGTTTCTCGCTCTGACTGACAAGCTTTGTTTGCTGTTTGTCGACTCTGCATTTGAGGCTGTAGCGCCACGATCACAAGCTTACATCAAAGTTCCTCTCTTCCCCGGCATCCCTGCCCTGCCGGGTCCCAGCGGAGCAGTCTGCGCTGACAGCCGCTACGCCTTACATGCGACACCGCGTGCGCGTGTGTGTGCGTTAAAGAGCGAGAAGTGGGTGCTTCAGGCTGAGGACTCTACAGGTTTTGCTTCATGGCCTTAAGCACTGAGGTTGTTCTCTTTGTTGCGACTGCCATGCGCAAGGAGATAAAGTTGACGCGAAGCTTCCAGGCCGACACGTTAATCTGGTCATCCCCCAATCCTCTCGTTCCCGCAGCCCTGCTTCAAGTCATGTCGCTAAATCCCCCATATCTCCCTCCCAGGCCCGCGGCTCTTGTGTTCGAACAATGGCCTCTTAGCAGGCCTTGGACTGACGCCCGACTCTGCAACTGTCTCTCTCTCACCCGGACTATTTTTCTCTTTGTGACAGTGTGTGTGCGCGGGCTTTTTGGTTCCACGGCGGCGGCGCTTTCGCTTAGAGAAGCACAGACTTGGTGGGCCCCTAATTTGCGTCTATGAATGTGTATTTCGGTGGAACAAAGTGGACCGAGAACAGAAGACGCAGAGCTGCAACAGATAGAGCCTAAAACACAGAGAAGCGACGCGCTGTTATGATTTCTGAAAAATACATCCAATAGCGCGGCAACAAGCTCAGATATCGAATTATTCATGCGACTAAAAACTTGCAAAGCACCTCTTCAACTCCACTGCGCCCGACTCTGTTGTCAACCAAGTGCTTTTTTCTCTTTCAGAGCAGTAAAAGAGGTACGAGAAGACAAACGGGCATCAGAGTGGCGTGTCTGTGATGCGGTGGGACAGTCGAGGGAATTCAGCGCCGTCACCTCCTCTGTCAAAAGCTCTACTCAATTCTCATTTGAATGCTAATTATTTTGGTCAGTTATAAACTATAGATCAACCCCAACGTCCCAGTGGCTCTTCTATAGGTTCTGTCTGGATCCTGAAATATCGTCCCGGGAGGACGCGAATCACCTTGCTTTCTAACATGTCCCCTGTCTCTGCTTCTTTCATTATACAACACATAACCTATCAGATATTCCTGCTTCTGCTGGCACTCTGGCCTTGTTGCCAGCCATCAGTAAGTGGGAAAAAAGGCACAAAGCTCATTTTATCTCGCCTCAGCTGCCGTTCACAGCTCAGTTTTCCTCTCTCATACTCTATACGCCACTTGCTCCCTTTCTGTGCTTTTCCCCCATGGAGCAGGGCCGATGTCTTAAGAACTCACAATTCTTCTCGTTTTTATTGAGGTTTTTTGCCTTCTTTTCCTCTCGAATGAAAACACTGCATGAAGCAGTACAAAAGCAGCTGTGTTGGAGACACACAAAGACGACACGACAGAACCACATCGCTCCAATTATACTCAACCAAGCTGTCTACATATACTAGATTTGTCGGATTGTGTCACATTGCTCACATGCAAAATAAATAGTCAGAATATGATGACTGTTTAAACAAAAATTATTATATTAAGACTCTTTTTAATATGTTCAAGACTTTATTTAATATACACTACATGTGGACAATGTGACATGACTTTCACAAGAAAAAAAGCAATATCCTAACTGGATTTACTATGCTACATATAGTAAAGCATACTACCATCAGGACTTTGAATAGTCTCGAAGGAAATATCTTACTTCTGCGGTAAAAAATATACTGGATTGGGCCAGTTTGGAACATTTTCATGTGCCCTGCCACAATTTCACAATTGTTTTAGCGACATATTTTGTGTCAGAAAAACATTAATTTCCATTGTCCGTTAAACGTCCAGAAACACAATTTCACTGGAAACTGATACATTCTGTGGGACTACAATGCAATGTGCTGGATGCGTGAAAGATAAACAGAAAAAAAAATGACAAAGTGCAAAATAATGGAACAAAAAAGTAAATAAAAAAACATACAACTTATTGTTGACATTTGCAACAAAGAACAGTCATTCTGATTGAAATCTGTAAGTTAATTAAAGGGAATGTTCACAAAAAAAAAAGAAAATTCTGTCATTTACTCACCCTTAAGTTGTTGAAAACCCGTATGATTTCCTTTCTTCTGCTGAACACAAAAGAAGATGTTTTGAAGAATGTTGGTTACAAAACAGTAGATATGTACCCCCATTGACTCCCATACAAGTGATTTTCCTACTATGGAAGTCAATGGGGTCCATCAACCGTTTGGTAAGCAACATCGTTCAAAATATCATGTTTTGTGTTCAGCAGAAGAAGAACAAAAACTCATACAGGTTTGGAACAACTTGAGGGTGAGTAAATAATGACAGAATTTTCATTTTTGGGTGAACTATCCCTTTCATAGCTGAATGGCATTAGCGCAATTGTCAACTGTAGCATTTGTAATCTGTGACCTTTAGATTTTCTTAAAGAGTCTGATAAAAAAAAGATTTTGCATCAGTTGTTTACCACCCTGTTTACGAAAGTATTCCAAATCAACTCCTATTGTTCATCCCCTCAAAGGGATTTATGGTTTCCCAGAAGAAACGTGTCAAGATGCCGTTCATTCAGCAGGATAAAAGTGCAACCTTTCGGAGCTCGTTGCACCGGAGGCCGAGGAGAGAGAAATCGAGGATCTGCAGCCCCGGCCGGAGTCTGGAGAGAGATTCCAGCGGTCTCTCGACAGCGTTATCACACTCCGCTGCTGCTACAGCCAGCCGGCGCACAACAAAAACTCATTCTATAGTTATTGTCCTCCCTAATTGTTCTCAAGACTTGAGATAAGTACACTACGTGACAGAGAATTTCAGAGAAGACTCCCACCCCCCTCAGTAGTGCGCGCACACACACACACATGCCCGCGCAGTCATTAGCAATGTGCGCGGGGGGAGCGTGTGGCACGGGCACTCAAAAGCACTTGACTTCCTGCCATCTGAATTAGCGGCTTCCTTTCTTATTTGTTTTGATGGACAAATCGCAAGGCTTTCATCCTTGCATACTTAAAGATGACACCAAAAACTGGCAGCCTGCGCTATTGTTCTAGCGAGCGTTTATTCAACACTGCAGCGGCTCGCTTGCATTCATGCGACTCAAAGGAAGGGCCGCTCCCAATTTAAAGGCGTTTATTAAAATTCAGACTAGCCATTACACTGCAGAGCGCGGGGAGAAACTGTGCGAAAAAAACGAACAAGCTGGTTAATCAAAAGTTAATTGTACAATTTTCATGTAGATGAGCATGCCATATACATGACTCCCTGCTCTGTGATTATTGAAATAAATAAACGAGGCTTCTAGAAATGTGGTGGGACTTTGCGGCTGGTAAACAATCAGGCCGAGTTTAATTTGTGGTAAACAAAGTGATTATCCACCGGGGGTACGGAAGGAGAGGCTAAGGTTAAATGAAATTTGCAAATGTACAGATACAAGGCGTTTTGTGTTGGAGTCGAGCAATTATAGAAGCGGTTTAATGAAGCAAGGTCTGGCATCAGGGGAGCCGTTCCGACTTCAGACGACCTACAACCAGTCACACTTCTGAGGAGCACATTAGAGAAACTTCACAGAGAGAGGAAGTAAAGACACGCATGCATGAATGCTAGTGATGTGCAAAACGAGTAGTCGTGTATTGTCTGAACGACTACTTATCTCTGTATAATTATGCATCCATGTTTACGGGCACTGTCCATCTGACATATATCAAGTGTGTAAACATAGGCTGCATTTATGCCCACTTTTTAATGCCCTACCCTTGCTAACTTCCTTCCGTCTTGTTCAATCAGATGTCCGTCGTTGCTTAAGTTGTACGAGAACCCATTACTGGCGGAACCCCTAAGCCCAGGATAACTTGTGGGTAAATTAAGTGTGAGTCACAATCGTGTTGCACTGTGGTCTATGGATCTGCCTGAAGTGTAGTAGATTGTAGATGTGGTATTGAAGCAGATTCGCTCCCTTTGTCAAATTCGCAGGGTCGAGGGTCTGCGGCCTAGTCAACTTGGCAGCGGGAAAGTGCTTAGGGAAGTTTGCGACTGTGTTTAAAAGTGGAATTATGCAGCCATAAAGTGTGTTGTTTTTACACCATCAATGTAAAAATAGCTAATAATAAAAAGTAACTGTTAACAAGCTGAATCACAATGCGATTCCACAACTCTACAAGAAGTTGTTTCTCTAAATTCACCAACAACAAAAAACACAGAAGGAAACGTCTCAGTTACGGATGTAACCCTCGTTCCCTGAGCAGGATACGTTACGTCGGATGACGACGAATGGGGTTTCGCTTAGAACACCTATCAACTTCGAGTATACAAAACGAGCCAATGGCAAAGAAATGCCATGGGTCTGCGGAATTTGCATGACGTGACTCCGCCCCACCGCGTGGGTATAAAAGGA
Organism: Meda fulgida; assembly: GCA_030578275.1. NCBI lineage: Eukaryota > Metazoa > Chordata > Actinopteri > Cypriniformes > Leuciscidae > Meda > Meda fulgida. Next base: position 3,760,461 of record CM060627.1, on the reverse strand, counting down.
GGACGCCGGCAACATGCAGTAATGTTTCTTCGCTGAGGAGCCAAGACTGAGCTCAGGCGATCCCCGCGGTAGAGCGGAAGTGGCAGGCTGACGTAACGTCTCCGTTCCCTACTCAGGGAACGAGGGCTACATCCGTAACCGAGACGTTCCCTTTCGTTGTCACTCCGAGTTACATCGGATGACGACGAATGGGGTTACCAGTCTAATCACGCCAACTTCACAGCGTCTTCCAGTGCCCTGCGTAAATCTGAGATCCCTGACGTGAGACTAGCACAGACGAAGGACTCCTATTTAACACAGGAATACCAAGGTACACTGGGAAGCATATCCCATAGTCTAGAGGAAATATGCAAGTAACACAAACACTGGGGGGGGGGGGGGGGGTTAGGGTTAGGAGAACACTGGGGTGTCCAGCCGCAGGTGGAATATTTCAACCCCAGGGGTGGCAAGGTGGCTTGCCAAGGGAAAGACACATGCTCGGAGAGGCTTACAGTGGGAAAACACATGTGGGGGTAGCTCCGGAGAGGGACCATGCACACGGGAGGCACCTAGCCGACACACAGGCAATAGACACTGGCGCCAGCGTCAGGAGTACTGGAGGAACTCAGGGCCTTCGAAAAGGCTCACCTGAGGAGAATATCGCACGTATCCAGTCCGTGGAGTGGAATGGCGAGCAAGCGAAGACACCTGAGCGGGTCCGATACTAGCTGGTTGAAGCGAGTACATGAGAGGACACTGGCTCCACTCGGAGATTGTAGAATCTGGCGAATGTGTTAGGTGTCGCCCCGCCTGCAGCTCTGCAGATGTTTGCTAGCAAGGCGCCATGCGCTAGAGCCCAAGAGGATTCCACACTCCGGGTGGAGTGGGCAGTCACACCAAGGGGGCACAGTCGACCTTGCTGCTGGTATGCCAAAGCAATTGTGTTCACTACCCAGTGGGACAACCTCTGCTTGGAGAGAGCCTTTCCCTTCAGCTTCCCACCATAACAGACAAAGAGCTGGTCTGAGGTCCTGAAACACTGTGTTCTGTCTACATAAGCGCGGAGAGCGCGTACTGGACAGAGCAGTGCCAAGGCTGGGTCTGCCTCCTCCGAGGGCAGCGCTTGCAGATTCACCACCTGGTCACGGAAGGGAGTGGTGGGAACCTTGGGCACATATCCAGGCCGGGGTCTCAGGAACACGTGAGAGTAAGCCGGCTGAATTCCAGGCACGCTTCGTCAACGGAGAATGCTTGCAGGTCCCCTACCCTCTTGACAGAGGCCAGTGCAACCAGGAGCACTGTCTTCATTGACAGGAGCTTAAGCTCCACTGATTGCAAAGGCTCAAAGGGAGCACTCTGCAGGGCAGTTAGAACCACCGCTAGGTACCAAGAGGGAACGAGAGGAGAGCGAGGAGGATTCAGTCTCCTCGCTCCTCTCAGGAACCTGACGATCAGGTCGTGCTTCCCTAAGGACTTACCTTCTACCAAGTCATGGTGTGCGGCGATAGCGGCAACATAAACTTTGAGGGTGGAGGGAGACAGCCTTCACTCCAACCTATCTTGAAGGAAGGAAAGCACGACACCGACCGAACACCTCCGGGGGTCTTCTCGGCGAGAAGAGCACCAGCTGACGAAGAGGTTCCACTTCAACGCATAGGCGTGTCTCATGGACGACGCTCTAGTGGAAGTGATGGTAGCCACCACCGCTGGTGGTAGGGTACTCAAACCTGCCTCGTCCCGTCCAGGAGCCACACGTGGAGGTTCCAAAGATCGGGACGAGGGTGCCATAGGTTGCCCCGTCCCTGAGAAAGGAGGTCCTTCCTCAGAGGGATTGGCCAAAGAGGTGCTGTCGCGAGGAGTACTAGTTCGGAGAACCAGGTCCTGGTGGGCCAGTACGGCGCAACCAGAAGGACCTACTCCTCGTCCTCCTTTGACCTTGCGCAAGGTCTGTGCAAGAAGGCTCACTGAGAGAAACGCATACTTGCGGCCCCGCAGCCAGCTGTGCGCCAGTGCATCCGTGCCGAGCGTGCCGTCGGTCAGGGAATAATACAGGACGCAATGGGTCGAGTCGTGAGAGGCAAACAGATCTACCTCTGCGTCCCCGAACTGGTCCCAAATCAGCTGAACCGACTGGGGATGGAGTCGCCATTCTCCAGGGAGGGGCTGAAGCCGTGAGCGCTCGTCAGCTGCACAGTTCAGGGCTCCGGAAATATAAATGGCTCGAAGTGACCTCAGATGCTTCTGACTCCATAAGAGGAGGTGGAGGGCGAGTTGCAACATACGGCGGGAGCGTAGACCACCTTGATGGTTGATGTACGCTACAGTGGCGGTATTGTCTGATCGGACTAGTACGTGTTGACCCCTGAGCAACGCCCGAAAGCGGTGCAGGGCAAGGCGTACTGCCAGCAACTCGAGGCAATTGACATGCCATAGGCGCAGGGGTCCTGTCCAGGAGCCCGCGGCAGCATGTCCATTGCACATGGCGCCCCAGCCCGTGGTGGAGGCATCTGTTGACACAACAACATGCCGGGAAGCTCGTTCCAGGGGCACTCTGGCCCGTAGAAAAACTGAGGTTCGACCACTGGGTGAAGTACTGACGGCAGGTCGGAGTAACTGGTACTCGGAGGGTGCCTTGTTGCCATGCCCACCTCGGGGACTCGGTCGCGAAGCCAAAGCTGAAGCGGTCTCATATGAAGCAATCCGAGCGGCGTTGCCGCGGCTGCAGATGCCATATGCCCCAGGAGCCTCTGAAAAACTTCAGTGGAACCGCACTCTTGCGCTTGAAAGTCTCAGGCAAGTCAGCAATGGCTGAGTGGAGAAGGCGACCAAGTGAACACTGAGTAAAGAGATCCTCTGCACAGGGCAAAGTTACTCTTTTCCCAGTTGACCCGAAGGCCCAGACGAGCTAGGTGCCGGAGCACTGGGTCCCTGTGTTCGCAAACCTGGTCTCGAGAGTGAGCTAGGACAGACAGTCGCCGAGATAGTTCAGGATGCGAACCCCGTGTTCCCATGGAGGAACAAGGGCTGCCTCGACAACCTTTGAGAAGGCGCGAGGAGACAGGGCTAGCCCGAATGGGAGAACAGCGTACTGATATGCGCGCGCCCTGACAGCAAACCGTAGGTAAGGTCTACCTGGGTCTGCACGACCCAGCAGAACAGATAGGGAAGCTCTAGGCATGCTCCCAAGAACTGTGCCAGCGGAGTCAACGAACCACAGACGTCCCCTCGGTGGTGCAGCGAAGCGGAATAACCGGCCCAGACGTGGACGGCACAGCGGCCCGGAGTGGGGGCATGGTCATTACCACACCCTGATAGAGGAGGCCAGGGAAGGACCAGGGGTCTGGCAACAGAGGGGGATGAGAGCGGTACGGTCCGGGAACGGCACACACTGTCATCCGGCTCTGAGACAGAGGGGGACGAGGGGTGCATGGCTCGGGGGCGGCGCACCGTGTCGTCTGTGAACTCTTTATGCTCAGAGACGAGAGAGTCAGTTCTTTCTGAATAAGGGTTCTTCCCCAGCCCTCCACAGGGGAAAGGAGTGGCCCTGCTACCAACTCCTGGAAAGAACTGAGTCCCATCTCTGAGCAGTCCATCTCAAAAGTGCCGCTTAACCTGGCGTTTAGCGGGGGGCGGGGCTGGAGGCATCCCCTCACGGTCTTCCAAAGCCAGCCCGGGTGAATGGGCGGGGTTGGAACCGTGGGAGGGCGCCTTCGGCAGTTGGCAGACTGAGGGATCTGAGCGGACGGCAGGGCTATCGGGCAGAATAACCTCAATCTGCTCACGGGCGGTTGAGAACTGTTGGGCGGAGCACTCAACCACACCGCCGAAGAGGCCGACCTGGGATATGGGGGTGTCGAGCAGATGAGTCCGCCCGACATCCTGCACATCAGACCGGTCAGCCCCAGAATGGTGAACATCACATGACTCCGAGAGCGTACGGCCACTTTCGTCGCTCGGAGAGCAAGGTCAGTGGCGGCGCGCAGCTCATTGAAGAGCCTCGAGTCAGTCCCGCCCTCATGCATATCCGTGAGCATCTGGGTCAGGTAGACCAGAAGAACGGTCATGGGATGCAGTGAGGCGGCTGCCTGTCCTGTGGCACGATAGGATTTCGCCACAGATTAGTGTAGATGAAAAGAACTACAGGCTTCGGACGGGTGCTTAGGATTGCGCCGGGAATCCCAGTGTACCCATGGGCAGCGGCCCCGTTGAGGGGAGGAAAGGTGGATGAGACCAACAAGTGGTCCTGAGAAGACAAGGGGGTCTTCCAGGACGTCGAGATCTCATCATGCACGTCCGGGAAGAAAGATATTGGGGTTTGCCGTGGACGCGGGTCGGCGGCCTTACCCAAAAACCAATCGTCCTAGGAAAGCATGGCCGTCATCTCCGGATCAGACTCAGGCACAGCCATATGCACACCGGAAGGTGGCAGCTGTGACGAGTCGTCACTTCCAGAAGAATCAAGTCCATCTAGTGATGCTGCTACAGACATAGCACCATCCTCTGTAGCTTCAAATGAAAACACACGGGCCACCCGAGGGTAGACTCGTGGAATCACCTGTTCGCTAGCGGGCACCGTCATTGAAGGGGGGGGGCTGGGGTCGCGGACACAGAGTCGGCGCCTTCTTCCAGACCATCACCCTCAGGTCACCCTGGCCACCAGCCGAAGATCGGGGGGTGGATGAGGGGACTCTCACTCTTGCGAGTTCACCGAGTCTAGAGCTAAATGACGCAATGATCATGTTCCCACGGACAGAACATGAATCATCCACGAGCGCTGTTCAAGCATGATCAATGCCCAAACACACTAGACAGCGCTCGTGCCCATCAGAGTCCGATACCAATCTGCCGCAACCAGAAATGCACGGGCGAGCCGTCTTTAAAAAGACGTGCCGCGTGCAAGCTCTTTTATGAGAGGAGAAAAAACTCTGCGATGTTAAAGCGAGCGGGGAGACACACACACACTGGCAGATCACTGCACAGATCAGCAGGCACTGTGAACTCGCTGCAGATCGCCGTCACACCAACACCGGAGAGAGAGTGTCTCGTCTCGTAGAGCGAAGTCAGAAATGACTGTGGAGTGAAGAAATACTCTTGGCTCCGAAGCGAAAACATAACTGCATGTTGCCGGCGTCCTCCTTTTATACCCACGAGGTGGGGCGGAGTTACGTCAATCAAATTCCGCAGACCCATGGCATTTCTTTGCCATTGGCTCGTTTTATATACTCGAAGTCGATAGGTGTTCTAAGCGAAACCCCATTCGTCGTCATCCGACGTAACTCGGAGTGACAACGAAAGGGAACTCACTCGTCCAGAGACCAGGAACTTCACCATGCATGCATGCAACTGGTTAACCAGATTCTAAAATCATAAGATACTGGGTTGCCTCATTCAAAACACACACACACACACACACACACACACACACGATTAAACAGGTCTCATTGCATCGCATGACAGTGTTAACGGCAGAACAAACTGATGGCAATATCTGGACTTTTAAGCTAAGGTAACCAATCTAGTTTATTTTATTGTTAGCAATTATTATTATATTGTGTTATTGTTATCTTATTCTATTTAAATATCTAAATGTTAGTGAGAAGAAAAAAAAAGCAACATATCAATCTGCATATGGGATGGACACCGGTTATGCTCATCTTTGCTCGCAACTTTCTCGTATCTTGAGGAAAACGAGTCTATTTAACAAAGCACATAAAAAAAGACCTGAACCGGAAGCGATGCGACCTGTTTTACAGAATACAGACGTTTTTTTGCACAACTCACATTGGATCTTACAAGAAGTGACCATGGCATATTTTGCTTTTTTCCATACTGTCATACTCTAAAAAGGACAAAAAATACCATTAAACTTGCATTGATTTATGCATTAAATTTCCAACTTTTCAGAGGCCAAAGCACAGGCTTGACTATACAGGATGTACTGTATACTGTAGAATATATTTCAAAAATCATATGAACTACTTTTTGGAGTTCAACAGCCCCGTTCACATTTGGGAAAATAACAGCAAAGTACCACCATTTGCAACTGAATTGTGATAAGACAAAAGGAGAGTAACAACAGCATGCATGATAAGCAGGAACTATAAAGGTTAATACTGTACATCTGTGATGTGTTTGTGTATTGCATAAATAAACCAGAATGATTAATCAAATTTGTTCACTGATATTTCCTTTCTTACAATAAAATCTTACGTCCAATTTCTATTTTAGCTTGCTATTCATTGTATTGTGTTTGTTGGTTGTTGCGTCTCAAATGGGAATAAAGGTTTTTGCACGAGCCAGATAGTTCAATATCTTAACATTTTGAGAGCTTGTCATGAAACAACACTGCATATATTTAGACAAAATATATATGCATAATCACACACACATGAACAATAAATCATTCCTTATAATTCATTTCAGGTGACTACCTGGCTCTGTTAGGAAATTAAATCCGCTCTCATCTTAAGAGACGGCTTCATTTGTTTTGAACTGCATTTGAACACACGGCCCCATCCGCGCGGCGTGTTGGCAGAGCTCGGCCCCTAATGCCCAGCTCTATTAGGGCACAGTCTCTCTACTGGGCTTTGGCAGAAATCATTCCACATTTTCATTCTAACCTCCTGTAGTTTCTTATTCTTTTGTATGAAATTAGAATTTATTAAAGCACTTTGGACAAAGGCGTGCTGAGAAAAGTAAGAGCCAAAGTTGGTATCTTTAGCCGGATTGGAAGTGAAGAGCACACGCCTCTGGAGGGACTGAAGTGCTCAGGAGTCAATCTCATTGGGAAGGTCTTAGCTTTAACAGTCAGTCTGAGGTTTTCACTGCATAACAATCTCTAAACTCTACACTTATGTTAGCTTGCACAGGGAGTGGACAGCGAGACAGAGATGAGCAGATGAATAAACACAATTGACATGTAGGGGTGAACGGGGCTAGTTAACACATCATGGTTTAAAAGTGTACATGCATGCTAGCATGACAAAACTTAATGTATTTACTAGTTGGCATATAAACACTATATAAAGAAAAAATTGTGCCAAAATTTTAAAAAAAATATTTGTTCGCTAAACATTTATTTAACCTGTTTTTAGTGTTTATTGAAAATGATACAAATCTGATTCTTTTCTATTATAATCACCAATCTTACAATGTGCACCGCCTAGGAATGATATTCTATAACGTTAGTGATGACTTTTATGAACTTTATTGAGAAACAGGTGAATAAATATTAATTCAGAAATTATTATTATTATTATGGTTTGAATTATGCTGTGTGTAGCCTATAGCTGTGTTTTGCGGTGTATATTCATTGTCACACATTTGTTTATTTTTCATTTTTAAAATAATTGACATTATTTATATGAAAAAGTTATTGTATTTTATTTACAAAATCTTTTAGTTTGCCTTGAATATTGTTTGGATTAGATCAGATAACATTTTAAGCTGTCATATTAAGAGGCCCCACCTATGGTGCATGTTTTCACATTTCGCCATTCTTTCGCGGAACATTAAGAAAAAAAAGTAGGCCAACTCATTTCATTAATATACTCATTACATTAAATAAGAAAGTCAAAGTTAGACTCTTCCCTGCACTTTTACCCAACAACCTGAACAAAACAAACAGGAAGCATAACTTACCAGAAATGTTTCAGGATGTCAAAACATACATCCAATGTCATGGCACTTTGTTGCATCTGTACGAATGAGTAAAATAAAACTGCTAAACGAATCGAGTGTAACATTATTTACCAGAGAGGAGCCATTTCTTCAAGGAAGTATCATTAGGCCTCAACCGCGAGCAGAATGATAAACACAACAGCGACACCTACTGACTGAACGACGGAGATGCCTAAGAGAGGCTTTACGAGGATCAGTACTTTAAGTTCTGTCAAAGATATTTGGCATAGCTATATTCACATCTTCTTTCATTCTATATCTCTATAAAATATTCTCTATTTATAAACACGTTTAAAACAAATTTGGCCAAAGGGATCTACTTTATAATTAATTTATATTTAAAATTAACAGAAAAAGAAAAAATACATTAAAGATAAATAATAGAAAAACGATAAAATAATATTAGTAGTAGTAATAATAATAAAATACAAAATTATTTTAAATAAATATTGTTAAACAAACATTGACCTTACTAGCCTACTGTTTGGACCCATACAAATATATTATATAATGATATTAAAAATATTAATGAATAATAATAATAATATAAATATATATTAAAGTGAAACAATCCGATCCCATTCATATTTGCTCTGTAATTCGACTGGAACTTATTTACATCGTTGCATCATTTCTTGCAGTAAACGGTTCTGTTGCACTTCAAGGGTTTCAGTCATAAACTGTTCTGTTTCTTTGCTGTGAAAATGAAATTTGAGATTTTAAATTTTAATTTAAAAGCGGATCACTTTATTAAATACATTATACATTTATTTTTAAATGATTTAATTATTACATTATTCATTTATTGTAATATTTTATTACCAATTTTTAAGATGATTAAACCTTTATTTAGCCATGTTTCAAATTTCAAATAATTATTTTATTATATTTTTTTAAACCAATTTAAAGCAAATTAATACTTACTTTTGCCATTTTATTTATATATTTATTATTTAATATTTAAAATTTTATTTTAAACTATTTTTACGTTTTATTGAGCCATTTATATAATCTTATGATTAGGCATTTGTAAAGCTGATTAAACCTTAATGTAGCAAATAAACCCAACAAAAATAAGACACAGGACAAAGATGTGATTTCATAATGCATTTGTTCATGTATTTGTAAATCCTTGGCCTTCTGCAATGCAAACAATCGGTGGTGTGTGTGCTTTAAAAACATGTGCAGTTTTTCTTAGCATCATTCTCAGGGAAACAGAGGCAGGACGTTTAAGGTCAGAGGTCATGAGTCTCATACAGCTGTTGTTTCAGTGCAAGATCATATCTAATATAAATTCTTGCTGATGTTAAACCATGAAAATGTCTTTGTGCCTTTCTCACCAATAATACTTTATCAGTCTCCTGTCAAACTCGCTCTCTTAATGTGATGGGTATATTTGCTGCTTTGAAACAAAAATTAAAAAAAAAAAAGTTCACATTTGCAATGGCTGATAAGCACAATGTTAAAGACAGGAATAAAACAATTTTTTGACAATGATATCTTTCATAAAATGTAAGACAACGACTCTGCATCTAATAAATAAAATGGCATGGAGCATTCACATACATGCTTTATCTCGCAGGATGTCCTGTCCAACAGTGCATAAATACATACCATCTACAGCTTTACAAATTCTACATGAATCGCTTAATAATAATAAAAATTAAAAAAAATAGTCAAACAAACACTATTTAACACTATTTTACAATAACAACAGAAGCCCAACTGGAATGCATCATCAGAGAGATGATTTAAGACCAAAATAAAACAACCCATTTAAATATATTATAAAGGAGACAGAACAATGTACAGTTTTTAAAACTTTAGTAGCCTTAGTATATTACAGATAGATATGGTCATTTAGTAACATCGAGGAGAAGTGCATAGCAAAATAGAGCGCAATTATCTTCCAGTCGCGGTGTAAAATCCTGATCGACTGACGTGTAAAAAAGCATCAAACTCAAACATTTAAGGCAGATCAGATCATTTGAAATTGGCATAGTCTGAGAAAATGTCGACAAAGTCCTGTACCACTCTGTAGCAGAAGTCATACTGTTCCTGCAGGCAGAAAGAAAGAACAAGGAGAAAATCGCTTTAGAAGGACTCATTCTTTACTTAAAGCAGGTTATTCACAAATATTGAGAAAATGTTATTATTACACATATTTACCATGATAGTTACGTCAGTTGTAATTTTTATTTTTTGTATACTGTTTTGTAAATCTTTTTCATATTTTAATACGAATCATAATTTGATCGATTACTTATTAATTAATAATTTATACTATTATTTAATTAATTTATATTACTTTATACTTTATACCAAACTACACATACTTTCATTAAAACGATTATTTTAATCATGGTTGTGATATTAATCATACTAAATTAATCAATATTACCAATTTATTTATACTAATAGTGTATATTATTTAACTAATTACTTGTACTAAATCATAATAAAATTAATTATTAAATTCATATAAAACAAATATAAAATATTTTTTAATATTACTAACTATATTAGTATTATTTCATTAGTATATATTACCTGAATTAAACATAAAATTCACGAATTAAAACGGCCTTCAAAGACCGTAAGACACTTTTAGAATCATGTCATTTTGACACTTTTTTTCTTGGGATAACAAGGGTGCAATAGCAAGTTACCACATTTTTATTGTAGTATTCTAGCAGAAATGATGATTACTGTGTGTATTATGTTGTGCATGTAAATGTGTAGTGGATATGAAGTGTGTGAAGGTTTGAACTGACCACTGTCTGCACCATGTGTGGCCGCTGCATTCGTAAACTCTTCACAGTCTGAAACACATCCAGCAAACCCTCGGCTTTCACTCGCTCCAGAATATTACTGAGAGCGATAAACGTACCGGTCCGACCCGCTCCGGCACTGCAGAACAGACACACAAAAAGACATGAGGGCTGGCACGTGGACTGCACGGCTTTCTTAACAGGAGAAGCAGACAGGTTTGGTTACGCGTTACTTCTCACGCAAACTTCAAAACGCACTTACGACACGAGTCACAGGCATCGTCAAAGTTAATAAAAGTTACCGGCCAACTGGAAACTTTTCTCAGATTTACACGGGTCATACTTTTATGGTTGGAAAACAGAAATCCGTATAAATACAGAAAAATCTGCATCCCTGTGACATTATCCAATATTAGTGTGAACTGGCGAACATGTTGATAAATAATCTCATTCTCACCACCAAGTGTTCGGATGACAAAAGAGTTTGGGAAACCTTGGTCTATGGTATGACGTCTTTTAGGGTGTGTTCACACTTGGCATGTTTGGTTGGATTAAAAGGAACTCTGGTGCGGTTGCTCTGTTAGTGCGGTTCATGTGAATAAGTGTGAACGCTGCAATCTGAACCCTGGTGCACCAAACTAGCGGACCGAGACGCTGAAAGATGAGTCTGTCCGCTTCCTGACGAACTCTGGTGCGGTTCGACTGAAATATGAACACAACACGGACCAAAGACATGTAAACTAACCAAATACAGGACATGATGTCACCAGAAGTGACCCTAAAAAGGACAGAAGGCTCAAGCACAGCTGTTTTTTCTCATCATAGTCGTGATGTTGCCGATCACAGTTCAGTACAGGCATCAGAACCGCGTCTCGTCGCTGTAGATCAAGTGTGTGTGTGTGTGTGTGTGTGTGTGTGTCTGTGTGTGTGTCTGTGTGTGTGTCTGTGTGTGTGTGTGTGTGTGTGTGTGGGTGTGTGTGTGTGTGTGTGTGTGTGTGTGTGTGTGTGTGTGTGTGTGTGTGTGTGTGTGTGTGTGTCTGTGTGTGTGTCTGTGTGTGTGTGTGTCTGTGTGTGTGTGTGTGTGTGTGTCTGTGTGTGTGTGTGAAGAGTTCTCAGCTAGTCAAAATACCATCGTATGTATGCTACGCACATACAACAATGCGTTTAGCCCAAAACACAGCATAGTTTTCAATGTCTGGTAAGTTCTGTCGCAAAATGTACGTAATAAAATACGACCAATCAGGTTGTGAACATATCCCTATGCCTTAGGTTCGGTATCAAAATGCGGATGCCAATCAGACTGGGATGCCTAAATGTTTTTTTTCTAAGGTCCGGACCAAACAAACCAAGTGAACCGAACTACAAGTATGAACACACCCTAAGACTGCTAGTGAAAGGTGTGTTTTACCTGCAGTGCACGGCGATGGGGTGGTTGCCCGACTGCTGCTGTTGTTTCTGCACCGACGCGATGATGTCGATCATCCCTTTTCCTTCGGCTGGGATTCCGATCTCTGGCCAGCCGTGGAAATGAAAGTGCCGAACCAAACGTGTCTGTTTCTCCTGTTAGGAAAACACATACACACCAACATACATTACAATTCATCCAAGTGGCCTCCACTGACTCCAAAGGTACACCAAAGCAACTTACAAAAAAATGCAAATGGAAATGCATGCAATATTAGCATTTACAACTCAAATCAGATCATAATGCGCACTCACCGGGCCGTATGTGAGAGCCAGATCTCTGAGACTGAACGTCTCACACAGCGTGTCTCCTTTAATCTCCACTGTGAAGTCCCCGTAAGTCACTGAATCCTCAGTAGGCCAGTACTGAAAACACTTGTCCTGCAACACACACACTCCAAATGACAAAGCTGACAGGATTTATTCTTGGAAGTGGTGTGAGAGTGTCTGCACAACTGGATTTGTAACGTGTGTGTTTGTACCTGATCTCTCTCCTGCAGTTCTGTTAGCATCACGATTGAGTGACACTTCCATTCCCAAACCATCCTCCAGAAATCATCCACCGTGTGTGACAGAGGACCCTGTGTGGCGATGAAGTAGTCCTTCTGCCGGTACCCCTGGAAAACATAAACACACACATATATATATATATATATATATATATATATATGAATAATACATACCAGGATAAAAAAAACTAATACAAACTGGCCTTGGAGTGTGAATAAAACAGTAACTTGCCAGTTTATTGGAAAATGCAACATAATGCATGGTTTGAATCGAATTATAAGTCTTGACCCTCTTACTAATGTAAGAGACAAAAGAAAATAATACTTTTATTCAGCAAGGGTGCATTCGTTTTATTAAAGGTGACAGTAAAGAGATTTATAATGTTACAAAAGAACTGTTTTCAACATTGATGATAATCAGAAATGTTTCTTGAACACCAAATCCTCATATTAGAGTGATTTCTGAAGGATCATGTGACACTGAAGACTGGAGTAATGATGCTGAAAATTCAGCTTTGATCACAGGTTTAAATTACATTGGACTATATTTAAATAGGAAACAGTTATTTTAATTTGTAATTATATTTCACAACTTTACTTACAGGAATGTTAATCATTCCATTCAAATGTCCATTAAAAAACATGCCACGACTCTTTGACAACAGCTTTTATCTCCGTGGAAGTGTTTCCATTACAAGTGTATCTAGGATGCATCATTTTTTTACCATTTGACTTTTTCCAATGGGAAAATAGCTAAATAATGCTACTGGACAAAAATATAATAATGTAAAATACAGGTTCATGGCTGATAAGAAATGTTTGTGGATGGTAAATTGGCAAATAGTTATTTTTGGACCCAGTCACAGACTAACCAAAATATTAACTCAAGCCCTAAGACAACTTTCAGAATTTTTAAAATGATTTGTTTTTTTTAAATTGTCCCTGTTTACTTTCTTAACAAGTATCCCTGGTCTGGTGTTGAAAGAAAATAATGTTCATTTCATCATGAGACGCTTCTGGAACTTGAAAAGAGTCATTAAACACTTACATCAATGAAAGATGCGTTGACATAATCAGTGAACTCCTGACCTCTTTTCATCGATAGGATGACTCGGTTAAAATCATCTGAAAAAAATGAATGAGAAAAGACATCAAATGAAACATAAATGACCAGATTGACCTCTAGCATAAACGCTGTGTTTTGAACTGCATGACTCACGATTACAACTACAGGCACAAGCAGAACAGGAAAAGGAAGAGAGATTTCAGATTAACTTCCTCATAAACAAAGCTGAGCAGCACAACATGCATTTGACACATGGAAAGAAGGTCCATTCAGATTACACTCTTAGACATTAAATATGTTCCTCAAAACTTTTAGTTAACTATTAGTTAACGTTGTCTTGAAGATTAGCTGGCATAATTCATTCAGGGTTTTCGATCTTCAACTCACATGGAATGATCTGAAGGACTCTGTTTTTCTTCATGTTGGCAGGCAGGTTGCCCGTCCTCATGTTTTCCTTCATAATACGCATGTTTGTCAGTTTCTGAAAAAAAAAAAAACAGAAATCCGCCCACCAAAAAAGATCAATCAACAATTAAACAACTAGGCATGCGACGGTAACAGATTTTCATATCACGATAATTGATGAAGCTTTTAATACAGTTGTATTGCATTATCACAATATTGAATATAAGTGTTGTCCTCCTAAAAGTTTAATATATTTTTGTTATTATACGAAAAATAACTGAAATGTAATACACAATAAAACAACACACACACAAAATATATAAACTAAACACGTTTCAAACTGATTAAAGTGCAAAAGAACTATAAAGAAAAAGGATCAGAACATTCCCAATCAATAAGACATGTTGACCTGAAAATGTAAACTAATGTTTGAAAATAGCCTATTAGGCCTTGAAGTATTAAGTATTTATGTATTGGGTGCTGTGATAAACACCACAGCAAATACTAAATGAATGGTTGTTTGAAAACATTTACTGTAAGTCACGTACACACTGCAGTTGTCAGTACACCTTTCAGTGCTTAATCCCGTTCTGTACACACACACTTCAGTAAATCATGCATTCTACAACTGAACTAACTCCAGAAAAATGCAGGTAGTAACAACCGCTTTTTTCATGCAGTTCTATGCAGTGTTTTCTGAACGAACTGAACAACTAGTTGTTAGAATTTAAACATGCATTAGAGATGTGTCTCTCTTCTGTATGTGTGAAGAAAACCATGCAGAACATAAGTCTTTTGATCGCTGTTATATTACTTTTGTCAATCTCAGCGGATACCAAACACGCAGGGCACCAGAACTCTACTGTGGTTACCATGTTGTCCATCGCAAATTCATGAATGAGTCGTGTTACGTGCGGTTGACACTCCTGAAACTTTACAGTCTGTATGTGGCCAGAAAGTAGCGCAGCTGTTGTGTTTACCCGGTGCGTTTCTGCTGTTCACAAGCGCCTGTCAGCTACTGTCAGAGAGCCAAAGTGCACTTTCATTCAGCGTCTTCCGCCAGGCTTCTCATACATGTTGGGTTGTTTCCATCAGACATGTCTATACACCACTAGTAAATATCCTCACCCTAAACTCCTCCTCCAGGCCCACGCGGTCAAGCGGAGCATTGGTGTTGTGGAGTTTCTGCAGGTGTCCCTCCAGAGAAGACACGTCCAGCTCTGTGTCCCCGTACAGGAAGTACTCCAGCAGAGCCTGATAGATGAATGCGTACTGCAACTACAACACACACACACACATACACTTCAGTACACCTTTAAACCAAATGACTTCAGTCACCTGTTTTTTCTATAATGACAATAAAAATGAAGTAGGTAGATGAAGAATTATGCAAAAACCAACGGCATGCGCTACTCACATCTGTCTGAATGAGCTGTGATCTCTGCTCACGTATGCGTGATACGAAACCGGAGACGTCCACCTTCTGTTCTGTGTACATCATGTCAATCATGGCATCAATGACGATGAACGTTCCTGTCCTGCCCACGCCAGCACTGACACAGAGACACAGCACAGACGCCATTATTCACAAAACCAACAAGAAAACAATCACTTTGCTGGTCTTATTGTGAGTGATTCATTAGAGCACATTATTCCAAAACAAACAAACAAACATACATTGGTAACACTTTACGTAAAGCCTTTATGTATGATGCATTATAAAAGTATTTTTAATGCAATAATTATGCCTTATATTGTACCTTATAATGTATGATCTCATGAATAATTGTGAGCACAGTTACTTATGTTACACTTTTAAAATGAATTATCCATTAAAACACATGACAAAAAACCAGATGTGACAAGAAATCTGCAAATTTACCTTTGGTTACAATTATTTATGAAAGGATATAATGCATTATGTATTATAATATAATGCAAATACATTTCCAATGCAACATACATAAATGCAATAAGTAAAGTGTTACTAAAACATTTTGTCAAAATGTTAAACTTTTTCAACTCTTCCAAACAACAATCATACAGAGACCAGTTTTTCACAATATAAATTCATATAATATAAATACAATTTTCTATCAGCATATATGTTTATATATTGCATATATTTAGACAAATAAAAAATATTATATTTAGAAATACAACATTTTCATTTATTCATTTATCATGTTTAAAACAAAACATGCACAAACATGTTATTAGCTATAATTTGTGTGTGTGTGTGTGTGTGTGTGTGTGTGTGTGTGTGTGTGTGTGTGTGTGTGTGTGTGTGTGTGTGTGTGTGTGTGTGTGTGTGTGTGTGTGTGTGTGTGTGTGTGTGTGTGTGTGTGTGTGTGTGTGTGTGTGTGTGTGTGGGTGTGTGTGCGTGTGTGTGCGTGTGTGTGCGTGTGTGTGCGTGTGTGTGTGTGTGTGTGAAACATGCATGACAATTTTTTGGTATAATTATTTTTCAGTTTTAAATATTTTGTGTGTGTGACACCATGAAACAGCTTTCATAAAGTCTTCACTTCAAATAAGTTCACAATAATTGCAAGTGAGAAAAAAAATATCTGTAAACACAATGACAAACACTCATATTTTCCCTGGCCTTATTCTAACCTGAACACTAGAGGGCATGAGTGATCAACCAATGCACAGACAGGAACTGAAGTGCTCTGTATTATTGCTGACTGCGTTTGGTTGTTTACGACACAGGATGAGGACAGAGGTTCAAGACTACTACCACACACACACACACACACACACACACACACACACACACACACACACTGATGATGAGTGGACAGACGAGACATTGTGTCATGAAACCCAGGCATTGACCTCCATGAATTCACTTTATGAATATGACCAATCAGTGAGAAAGGACCTTCCTTCACCTAATTCAAATCACATGCTAATTGTTCTGAATAATGTCTATCATTGTCTGATCCAATTAATTATGTATGCATGACTGACGCAAAAGGGTCTGCAAGTTCTCAAAAATTATTACTTTGGATGGAAGTTATGTAAAATTTGTCCTTTTTCCGAAAGCTGAAATTCAAATGAGCACTTTCATCCCGCAAGTTATTGTTACTTTGTAAAAGTAAGAAGTTTGGCAATGTAGATCAGGAAGTTTGAGCTCTTCATAAAACTTAAATGTCAAATCTTGAAAATAAAGCTTTTTGATCAGATATAATAGTTTTGACCTACGTTGTTTAAAAACAGTTAATTAAAATTGTTATAAATCATTACATAATTTCTAATTTTATTTTCTATAATCATTGTCTGCAGCTAACCTGCCATTGCTTTGAATACAAATATAGTATGATAATATCACTTTTTCATTAGATTAATGATTAATATTGATGTATTAACAAGTAATACAACATAAAATATTATTTAACATATTAGTATTGTACATTTAAATGAACATTTCTAAAAAAGAAGCTATTTTTATGTGCATTAACTTGTATAGTAATGTATTGAGTATCACTCAAAAGTTTGAAATACAAAGCAAAAGCAAAAAATAGTGACAAGAAAGTTTTGAGCTGATCATTATAAAACAGAGAATCAAGTACAAGAGTCATGCTGAAAGACAACCCACCTGCAGTGCACCACGATGGGCCCGGCGTACGAGGGGTTCACCTGCTTCACCTTCTTCAGGAACTTGAGCATGCCGATGGGCGAGAAGGGAACGCCGAAGTCAGGCCAGCTGGTGAAGTGAAGCTGCGTGACCAGACGGGGGGTTTTGGTGCCGTCGCTGGCCTGCTGAGGTCACACACACAGGTAGGAACGTGTTCACACATATAGACACATACATACACGTAACTGTTCATAAGTCAAAAACACATCATTAAAGGGGAGCGCGGGGCACAACCTAACGCGGGGTTAAATGTAACACGGACGTTTTACATAGTCAGGATCAAGCCGGTTGTGTTTCTGCTCTTTTTCTCTCGCTGCCAAAAGACGCTCTCCCGTGAATTTGTGGAAAGTTTTGATAAGATTTCGTGAAGATACTGGAAAAAGAGTGTTTTGACACCATGCAAGTACATTTTTTCGTCATACGTTTTTTTCGGTTTCTGAGTTGAGTGTGTACGTCACCAAATCTAACTTCTTATTACCTTAATCACTGTCTTGTAGGCTAAAACATAGCACCGTTTTGAAACATGTCAGCAACTCCTAGCAACTGTTAGCTAGGCTTAAATTTTTTTACACAGCGGGGTTAGTTGTAGCACAGTGTTACAACTAAGCCGCCAAGTGTACAATGATAATCAAATGAAAACAGGGACAGTGAGCCACACAACTTTTGAGGTTTGAGTATTTATTTATATATTTAACTTAGTTTGACTTTCACACACAATGTTGGAATTTTTTTTTTTTTTTTTTACAATTTTGTTAACTATGCATTGATCACTTGTTTATTAAAAATATTGCCTGTTTTTAATGCAATAAACCCTTTAAAATGTGATTTTAAGCTTGTTTTTATTATTATTACTGTTATTATTATTAATAATAATAATTTTGCATGCAGCTGCCACACACAAATAATTCAATTGTAATTACAATATTTGATGATTTTATTGATGTATTAATTTTTTGCAAAACTGTGCAGCCCTTTTCCTCTCCATGATATTGATCCATAATAGAAATATGATTGGATGAGGGATGGATGTATGGATATCTATCTATACAGATACACAAACAATATCAAACTACACAGATACAATATTACTGAATTGTGTTTTACACAAGTGTTCCAACTAACCCCTCTGTCTGTTACAATTAACCCCGCATATGGGGTAAGTTGTAACATTTGCAATTCTGTCACTTTCAGTGCAACTGTAAGAAAATGGAAGGTCCTAGAAAAAAAACTTTAAGTGTCCATTTGTAGCAGAGATGTGTATGTTGCTTGTGTAAAAAAAAGATGAATCTAACTAAATAATTTTTTTAATAATTGAGCCAAAACCAAAATGTGTTAGGTTGTGCCCCGCTCTCCCCTATTATTACATGCTTGAGTGCAAGAACAATACTTTTAGAAATATTTATCCATAATATCAAGAGCTTGCATGAAGATGACTTCAGTGTATTCAGACTTACATATTGCACACAGAATTTGCGTATCGTGTAGTCCACCAGTACTGTAAAGTCTTCCACAGCGACACGCACGTTACCGTACGTCCAGCATCCCTGATCGGGCCAATACTGATAACACTTATCCTACAGAGAAAAACAGTGTATTTACAATAAGATAATCATATAGTTACCATTATTTTTAGCTTATTTATTTAACCCAACAAAGTCATAATGACGGTGACCATGGTAACAAAGGAGGAGTGGGAAAATAAACAAAGGAAAGCAGGAACTGATGAAATGCAAACTAAAAGTCCATAAACATCATTGTGACAATTATAAATAAATTTAAAAAAAAAAATGTTTTGTAGTAAAACAAATATAGCTGCTAATATAGTTACCGTTATTTACATTATTTGTTAATTTCTTTTTATTCAATATTTTATGTACTAATAAATAATAAATAAAAACTAAATTAATTAAAATGCTGCTAACCTGCATTGCTTTAAAAAATACAATTAAAATAAATATGTTTCTTACTTGTATTAAATAAATGTAATTATAAATAAATATATTTAATAATAAATTAATTAATGTACAAATAAAAAATAAGTTAACAAAAAAGCTGCTTACCTGTACAAATATAGCTGCTAATATAGTTACCATTATTTTTGTGTTTCTTTATTTCTTTTTATTTAATATTCTTCTTCCTTTTACTAAATAAGTATATAAATAATAAATAAAAACAAAGTTAATAAAAATGCTGCTCAGCTGCATTTTCTTAATACAAAATAAAGCTGCTAAAATAGTTACCATTATTTTAATTTCGTTCTTTCTTTTTTAATTTTAGTATTATTAAATAAATACTTTTTTTCTTGTAAAATAAATAGATTTGATTCTAAATAATTACATTTAATAATAAATACATTTATAAATAAATAAGCAAAGTAAACAAAAATGTTGCTAACCTGTACAAATATAGCTGCTAATCCAGCTACCATTATTTAGGTTCATATTTCTTCTATTCATACTATTTGAATGTACATGAACTAATATAGTAATGTAACATAGTCTATTAATACTATTAATAAAAGTTAAAAAGTCACTCAAAATACAAACAAAAGCCAAGAAAACAGTGCCATAAAAGTTTTCTTCTAATCGATATAAAAGTAATAGCACGTCACAAGGTCAAAACATGTGTTCTGTAGATAAATATAAACGCATTACATGCCAATCCTGTCGAGTAAATCTGTCTAACACTGCCACAGTACAGCTGTAAGTGCATTAGAGTAGTAAAGGTGACTTTTAAGACACCATGATGCTAATCTGAGCTCTTAAAACAGCCCGTCTGTCAATCAGCATTATCCAGCCCGAGAGCGGAGGATAAATCTCTCTTAATGAGAGTTTGCAGACTAATTAGGTTAAAGCCAGAGAGAGCTTTATCAGCCATTATTAAAATCATCGATTCCAAGCCCTACTCAAAGCTGATTTTAATCTCCTCTCCGTTCTGTGTCTCATTGATTCGTCTTTCTAGAGATGCTCACGGCCGTGATGGAGAGAGGAAAAGGAGTCATGTGACACCTGAACATCAGAGGCCATCCAAATCAAGACACTCAATGATGATCAACACGTTAGCTTTAGAAAAAGGAACTGATTTGAAATCAAATTGTATTCACCGTCTGATGCTTTTTTTTTTATGTCATTTGGCACAAGTATGCGAGGCTGTGCAATGTTGTACACATCGACTCGAAGGGAAAAAACTTTGGGTAAAAGCATCAAACAAATGCATATGTAATATAATTATATTGTTACATGAAGCCATAAGAAGCCTTGCGATTCAGCAAATGTAATGCTATGCAGCTTTCTGACATCAGATTTATTAACAGATCGTCGTATTTAACGGGTCTGATGACCAACAAGGAAATCCCAAAAAAGGATACACACCTCTTTTCTCTCTTTCAGATTCGTCAGCATTACAATAGTGGCTGATTTCTGTTCCCATATCATTCTCCAGAAATCAGCAACCGTGTCTTGTTTTGGACCTGAAACACAAAGGTCATTTTATGAGTTTAATTATGTCTGATTGTAACTACGGAAACCAAACAAACAGAATGTGTGACTGCTCATCAAATCTTATTTTTATATTCAGATGCACTCACCTTGTGCTGCAATGAACTTATTCTTATCTTTATAGCCCTGGGGAAACCAAGATTTAAAAAATAACTAACACTTTAAACATTTTTGACTAATGAAATCATGTGTTTTATGGCAAACCAGGGTGAACAAATTGGTAAAACTTTACTTGAAGCCTTTATGTATAATGCATTATATTCATAATGTTTGTCATAAATAATTTTAAACAAAGGTAAAATGCATTATAATATTTGCAGATTCTGAAATCAGTTGTTTGACGTGTTTAATGAATTATACTTTCTAAAGGCGTAACAATGAATATATAAGTATTATAATGTATCATAACTGTGGTTATAATTATTCATAAGATCATACAATGCATTATAATCTGCATTACAAGGCATTATTAATGCATTAAAAATACTATTATAATATAAAGGCTTTAAGTACAGTGTTACCAAAATGTTTTGCTCTGATAACAATTTGATAATGGTTATTTTCTAAACGATGCAATGCATCATCATTTGCAACATAATTAAATGTAATTAAAAAAAATATTTTCAAAAATGTTTATTGCTGTTTCTCATGCTCAAGAATTGTATTTTGAACAAGAAATGCATGTTTAAACAATTAAATTAAATTAAATTAAACAATTCTGACAATAGAGTTCTGCAGGCGTGATCGTGTTTTATAATGGCGTTTTTCATTTTAAAAGTAAAATAAGGTCTGTGGAAGTGAACTACTTTTGGATGTTTTGTTCTACAAGTTGCTAACATTTGAGGTGTGAGTGTGTGCAGTATATGTGACTTATTACAGCAATATGTGTGTGTCTTCTGGTTTTGACGTCACGACTGCAAGACTCTATTTCTTTGTCAACTTGATCGCAGTGCATTGATTTATTTTACGGCATGGCAAATCACTTACGTCAATATATGATGCATTGATATAATCTGAACATGGCACCCCATCGATCGGTGTTAAAATCACTCTGGAATGATCATCTGGATAACAGGAAAGACAAACATGTTTGGTTTATTTCTAAACATAGACACATGTTTGATTGCTCCTTCTCAGGCCCTCCGTGAGTTTGTGATTTCACTTCTGAGCAGCAAATTTACAAGACAAAAGATTTTAAAAAAATAAAAGTAAAAGAGTGAATGACATGGATACGGGCATAAGGAACTGAAAGTGATCAATGCTGTATTTAGAGAAGATAGAGAAGACGTGTGCGGGTCACAGCAGCGATGAGGCAAAACCTCAGTGCGATATCACAAGAAATGAGATGAGCTGATGTCCAAACACGCTCGCATGAATCCTTAATATCAAAATATACGGGGGTGATATTCACTCAGATCTTTGTTCCTGTCTATTTCTCCTGCATTAAATATGTTGATTATGAGAACTGATTGTTTGCTTACCATCTAATCTACCAAGACTGCATCATTAAATCATCCTGTTATCTCTGTAAAGCTGTTTTGAAACAATACGTATTGTGTAAAGCGCTATATAAATAAATGTGACTTGACATGACTTAAACAGATTTTTATTCTTACATGGTAAGATGTTTGGATATCGGTTCTTCTCCTTGTTTTCTTCTTTATTGGCCTCATCACATGTTCCTTGCTTCGAACCCGCTGGTATTGACTGTCAACAATATAAAACAACATGTTAACAACACTAAACCAATGGCCATACCACCCTAAGCGCATCTGATCTTGGATGCAGTGTTAAATAAAGCTTTTTTTGGACTTGGGTGGCATCCTGTCTGTGAATAACACAGGCTTTCAGCATTATAATTCAAATTAGTACTTTGCACATGCTGCGAAACTTTGCATTGTGTATATTGCACTCTCTGTCTCTACACAAATGCATTGTTGTGGATCACGCACCTGAGATATTCACCCATCATTAAACTTAAAAATTGACTTGATTTCATTTAACTAAATTGCACTTGAATTGTTACCTAACACATTCATTCTTACAGAATTGTGTATTTGAGTAAACCTGATCATGCTGTTCAAATTCCCACCAAACTTGTCATTTTGTTATTGCTGAAAATGAACGATATTACTGACGCTTTGTTCCTGCATGTATAGGCCATTGTTTGACCAGCAGAACCACTTCCATTCCAACTGAAATAGTTTAAGTGGCCATTAAGATTGTTGAGCATACACATCGTTTCCATGGGACAGCAAATTCACATGGCTCATTCAGTGTGTTCCTGAATCATGGGCCTGTGAGTGGAGTGAATCTTGAATCATGCGTCTAAAAGCAGGAGAGAGGGACATTCTCGAATGAGTCAATGCCTGGTGACTCCTGAACATCTTAATTCCAGTAATTCTCAGTGGGAACTGAGAGCAGTTGAGCCATCAGCAAATGTGGAAGGTTATTTGCTGATCCACATGAATGCGCTGGAGTGTTTCTGTTAATAACAGCACGATAATGCACCATCAGCTTCTTGACGAGCCACGAGTGAAATAACAATCTCTCCACCGAGTGTTACCACCAAACACACAAACATGAATGCTGAACTTTCAGCAACACGAGTGATGTAATCAGTGTAAACAACACTAATGAGCAGCAGAACTTGTAGACGGGGTCTAGTTTTTTATTTATTTTTGCATTTTTCAGATCATCATGATTGGTTTTGAAATAATTGATACCAATAAAAATTAAATTTCACAAATCTCAAAACTAAAATGCTCAGAAACATACTAATATAATACATTAATAAATATTAAATGAAATATGAAATTATGGCATTCCGTTTTCAATGATTTCTCAGTTAAATAACTAGCATTGTCTTCACTGCATCATTATTAAATAATATATTAAAACTGATTGATGCTGTTGAGATTCAGGCATGTATAGGCTGTATCTGACTAAATGAATGTACAATTTCGATACCACTGCTAAATTAATATGCTGCAAAATGTACTACTAGACAAAAATGAATAAATATTAAATCAAATATTACATATAATTAAACGCACTCTGCTTCAATGTTTTCTCAAATAAATAAATAACTAAGATTGTCTTCACTGCATTGAATAATATATAAATTAGGCATAATTGTGTTCATATTCGATTTTATTTTTATTTTAGTAGCTTTGCCATCTTATTAAAGCTAGTAAAGTCATGAGTGTTTTTCTTGTCTATATTATTGTATTTTTATCTCTAACCATGATCAATATTCTTTTAAAATACAATATTTAGATGCACACAAAAAAAAAAACCCTCACATTATACTCTTCCCGGAAGAGCTTCCCATCATCGGCCGAGCGTATCCGATACTCTTCTTCCAAGTTGTCTACTGGGATGGGGAAATAGGTTTTGGATGTGGAAGGGGATCTTGGCAGTAATACCACCGTCTGTTGCTCTGTAGAAGAACATGGAAAATTACTGTTATGGACAATCACATGAAAAGTAATCAATCTTTAGGAGATGTAACATTTTATGTGAATTCAATAGACATTTACAGTACTTCACGGTTTAAACGATATGTGCAAAAAATACAATCACTTCACTAACTGACACACACACACACACGCAAGTTGATTGACATGCGGTGTTCCACTGTTTCTATACATATAAATGCAAAAATAAATATCTTGCTATAGTGTATCTGAAAGTGACTTTTTTATAGAGCTGCTGAATAGAAACGTTAACACTTTGATTGTGATATCAGGACAGCACATTTCCTGACCTTTTTTTTTATGTGTGTGTGTGTGTGTGTGTGTGTGTGTGTGTGTGTGTGTGTGTGTGTGTGTGTGTGTGTGTGTGTGTG
Organism: Meda fulgida; assembly: GCA_030578275.1. Lineage (NCBI taxonomy): Eukaryota > Metazoa > Chordata > Actinopteri > Cypriniformes > Leuciscidae > Meda > Meda fulgida. Next base: position 3,735,600 of record CM060627.1, on the reverse strand, counting down.
TGTGTGTTGCACATCCAGGTGAGGTGTATACATAGATTTGGTCAGTATCATCAATCGTGATTGGGTTTGATGTTAGGGTAGACTGCCAGTAAATATTATCTACGTTAAGATCTCTATTTTTAAATTCAAAATCATTTAGACACAACAAAATTGTCCCACCTAAATATATAACAGGACACTGTTAAAATACTTTTTATTTAATGAATATCATGTCAGTTTTGTCACCCAGGAAAACATGCTAAGGGGCCGTTCACACAGAACGCGTTTTTCCATTCCACTGCACTGCAAACACACGCTAGACGGACGTCTTCAGCCGATGCGCACGCGTCTCGCGTTTCTTGCAGCATCTCGCACATGCATGACACGTCATTCTAAAAACGTGGCGCTCAAGTTACAAGAAATTCAACTATTAAAAACCACATCACTTTTCTTTTTTCTTTTTCTTTTTTTAACAGCAAAAACTCGTTCTGTGAACCGGCCTTAACACCATAATTTTATTTTTCAGGAAAGATATCAGCATGCCTTTGTAAAAGAAACAGGCATATTCAAAGCAGCATACTATGCATATGTGCTTCATAAATGCAAGTGACCCTTGTAGCACCAAAAGAAACCCACAACCATTGGTGTAGAGGTTAGAGAGGGTGAGATATTAGTTTAGACGTCCATGCCCGTTCATGAGACACAACATATACCTGACCTTCAGACGGCCAGCCAAGATCATCCTCATCCTCATCATCATCATCATCATCCTCATCATCCACATCTATATATTCCTCTATACAACACATAATACAAACACACACATAATGACCGGTGTTACTCAGGTGTACATTAGCGTTTAGTTAAAAAAAATAATGGTGAAACCATCTAAGGTGTTGCTTTGGAGTTCTTGGTGGTTTCCAACTGACTCAAATCAAAAGAGTTCACCAGTCTCTATGATTTTCTGGTCTCTGGTTCGAGTTTCAAGTAATATAATTGTAAGTACGAGCAATAGTAAGTGTTTTTCTGCATAAAAAAGAGCATGTTTGCAGACTTAAACATTACCGTTTAAAGGTTTTGGGTCAGAAAGATTTAATGTATTATAGATATTAATACTTTTATTCAGTAAGATGCATTAAAACTATCAAAAGTGGCAGTTATGAAATGTATAATGTTACATAATATTTATATTTCAAATAAGTACTTTATTATATTTATCAAAGAAGCCTAAAAAAAGTATCACAAATTTTCACAAAAATATAAGCGACATTGATAATAATCAAAAATATACCTTGAGCAGCAAATCATCATATTAGACTGATTTCTGAAGGATCATGTGACACTGAAGACTGGAGTAATGATGCTGAAAATTCAGCTTTGATCACAGGAATAAATTACATTTTAACACATATTCAAAAAATAAAGTTATTTTCAATTGTGAAAATATTTCTCATTATTATCGTTTTTACTGCATTTTTTAATCCAACTATTGAACGGTAGTGTACATCAAAGAGACAAACACACATAGCGTGTTTGACACAGAGAGCTGGAGAAAGTTGGTAAACCACTTCCTAAACACAGGTGTGACGTTCACCTCTGAACACTGGAACAATCTCAGATTGAAATGTTAATATGCCAACTGGATAATATGCCAACTTTTCCTGCATGTATGGAGCTTGTCGCTCCTGGCAAACCTGAGCGCAGTTTGAGATCCCTTCTGAACATCTCGAGATTGTGAGGAGAGAACAATCTGAGATTCTGGAGACTAAATCCAAGGATCATCTCAATGATTGCTGTCTAAGAAATACAATCTAGTTTTATAGAGACCACTTTTGTGATTTTCTTTGCTATGGCTAACCATGAGCCACAGCTTTTGTCAAACATGCAAACTCTAATAAAAGCAATCAGGAACATAAGTTTAAAAAAGAACCTTCTTCCTCTTTCACAATGTTTTAGTCATGTTTAAATATTTTTGAGGAAATATTGATAATGTAACCACAAACAGCATCATGTTGCCACGTACATCACTGTATCCATGAAACAACAATACATCTTTTGGTTACACTTTATTTTAAGGTGTCTGTTACAAAGTAATTACACATTTAAGTACTGAGTAATATATGTACTTGCTATAGGGTTAAGATTAGGGTTTGGTTTGGTTAAGGGTTAGTTGCGTGTAATTATGCACAATTATGGTTATTACTATAGTAACTACATGTAACATATGTAACAATGACACTGTAAAATAAAAAGTGTAACCAAAAATTCAAAACTCGAGTTTAGCCAATGCTAACCATGTTTAAAGATTCATAGTTTAATATCTGCTCACTAATATTAAACTAGAAAAGAAAATGTGCGTCAAGACAAATTTTGCTGTTGGCTGACAAAACTTAAAAGCTTAAAAAGTCACTTTTTTATGAAAACTTTAAAATATGTTATTAAAATAGTTAAGATTTGGTAAAGAATTAAGCCATGAAAACACAAGTTTATGAAATAACATATTATCTTAAATAAAAAATATTTGTATCAATGGTTTGGTGTTTCATCGTAAACATGATGCAGATGACAACAGTCCTCAAAAATTAGCATTGTATTATCTATAATCCACAGCCAAAGTGACCTTTTTAGGCAACTGCAGAGTCGTTCTGGGTAGAATAACGCAAGTAACACGTTTAACACACGAACACGCTCACGTCCTGCTCTCTTCAAGAGGCACATTACATCTGGAGGCAACAGGAAGCCGAATATAGCACGTTTGATAAAGTGAAACTTGTCGAGACGTCTCACTTTACAACAGAGTGTTCACAATGAACCAGTTACTTATATCCAATCTGAAACAGCTGACCGCTCCAGACTCAGAGCAGATAAAGAAACCGTGTACCTTGCTCTTCCAGGATGCCATTTGGCACTTTCTTGTCGACGGCTGTGATGACAGCTTTCCTCTGGTTTTTCAACCTGAAAGACAAAAAAGAAAAGGAGGGTTAAACATATCAGGAAAAGAGGATATATATCACAATCCTAGTCTTCAAGTTTGTCTCACCAACGAAAACTCGAGCTCTTTTTCATCAGAGGTGCTGTTTCTCCACGGACACACGCTACACAACACACTCTCTACAGCTAGAACCATGCGAAAATCTGTGGCTTTACTTCTATGTATGAATAAATATGCGTGTGTGTGTGTGTGTGACAGCATGTCTCAGTTCCTGTCCCTCCCTTAATCAGAAAGGGGCGGAGCCTGTGAGCATGACAGCCTCACAGTTTTGAACTCACAGTGTTCGTGTTGTGTGTCATACCTGTGGCAAAACCAGGTCAGCAACCCTAGAAAAAGCAGCAAGACGGACACCCCCAGCAGTATGGGCAGGATGTGTGTGTTGTACGAGTCCGCTAAAGGAAGAAGGAGAGGCAGTTAAACCCACAGTGAACAAAAGAACAGGAAACTGGCCCACGAACAGAGCCGCTGGAGCCGGAACAGACACACTTAGCGTTTAAGTGAGGTATGGCAGCCAGTCAAGCTAAGGCATTATTAGTGATTTAATAGAGAGGCTGGAGCGGTTTTGACTGCGGGGATAAGCATCACTCATTCATTTAACAGCAGGTTTGACAAGAATCACCCGCTTAAACCCTGCGATCAGCACTTTACTGCAGCAGTCTGCGTAATCCACCGCAGATTTAACACAAATACACACTAATGCTAAAACACTGACCGTGACCAGGGAGGATTTGATTTCATCTCGCTGTTAAATGTTATACAACAACAAGAAATGGTTGCAGTATTGATAGGTTCGCATTTTGACCACTGAGTGAGCAGTGAGTTAACAACAGTTTTCCAGTTATTTGGGAAAAATGACTACATTTTGTCATCATTTTAGAGGTTGCAATCCCTCAAAATATATATATTTAAAAATTCGATATAGAACATTTTTTGAGTTACAAGAACAAATTTGACATGAATTTGCAGCAAAACTATTTTTGTAATTTGCAAGAGACCCCCCTTCAAAACATTTTTATGTTTTTATGCACTGTAAAAAATGAAATGATCAATAAGTTATGACAACATATTTTGATGAGTTAAAGCAATGTAAAAACAAGTTATACAAGTTTCAACACATTTTTTAAGTCAGTTAATGTAATTTAAGTTGAAATGATTTAAACATCCAAGTTAAATGTACTGAATTTAACGCAGCAACTTTTTTTTTACAGTGTGTATGAATAAGGTGACATGATCTAGCGCCACCTTGAGTGAAACAGCTGTATGGTAGGATCCTGTTTTCACACATCAAGCCAGTGACTCTTACAAATGCCAAAATGAATGGAAAACAAAAATACAACAGACAATAAAACAATGATGGCTGGATGGATCCTTTGATTGCAAAATAATACCATATACAGCCTATATAGGACATTCTAAAAGTATTATTTCTTTATGAATTTATCTTCAGTGATGGAAAAATGGCTAAAGTATTTTGTGTGAATGATAAATTTGATACTCTGCATTTAGAATTAGAAGAATTTGGAGAGAAAAAAACAGTAATCCTCATTTTATTATTATTGCTATTATTATTATCAACTATAAATGATGAGCACTTACCAATGCCATTGGTCTCTGTTGAATTGGATGTGTCTTGTGGAGCTTCTGTTACGAAAAAAACAAGGACCATTGTGTCTGCAAGAGAAGAAGAGAGCATATCAGTAAATTTGAAATATTCTGATAATTTCCTTATATGAGACTCTATTCAAAAACAACAGAGGATAAAGACATTCAGTACTGTATTACTGGACACAGACAAAAATGTTTCACTACTTTTCCACTAGATGTCACCAGAGTCATTTACATACAGTTCCAGTACAAACACTTTAAATCCGAGAGCATCTCTGCACTGCTAGATCTAGACGCAAACTCTTAAACTTCACTTTCTCGTAGATTACACATGATTATTTCGTTTTGGGAGGATTTTAGATGCACATGTGCTATACAAAATGTGCTATCAAGCGGGTTAAAATAAGATCCTTATCTGAATTAATCTAGAATTTAGAACTCTAGAATCTGAATTCAGAGGTGTTAAAAGGCTCATCTGATACTCAATCTGTTCATTATTAAACCTGAAAGGGTATGTTTTCGGGGGGGAAGCAGATTATTTACTGTTCCCCATCAGTGGTGTCTGCCGCATATCACATGATTGACACATTTAGCAGTGGCAGAAGAGGACAAGACTGAGTCTCTCCTCATTATTTGCTCTCACTCATTACTCAAACGGTACATAATAAATTATGCATCATACTTTTGGTTAGGGTTATATTTAAAATCCCTAACCCATAGTGTAAGTAAAAGAGATGCTTGAAAGAATGCATATATGAGCAGATAGAGAATGTGAATGTAGGCCGGCCTGTATCTTCTCTATCTGGAGGGCAGATGTCGTGGGCCACTTCTGGGAAAAGCCACAAGAATTGATTCAGTCTCAGTTCTGCTATCAGCGCTGCTCGAGAGAGATAAGATACTCCACAAAACACCCACGCACAGCCGCTGATGCTCTTCATTGAGAAAATGAAGTGGGTGCTGCTGCTAATTCACTAAACCAGCACAATGCATATAACACACACCGGATACAGACAAATCCCTGTGGTCCTGCGATGCAAACCACTCAACACTACAGAGAATCCTGCAGGTGTTCAAACTCCGAGACTGACAAACTATCAGCAAAAGTAGGGTAGTTCATGGGGAGTTCATTATTGAATTGCATGATTATACATCTGAATGTATGTATACTTTAAAAAATGAACAGGCTGATTTTACACTGACTTACGTTAACACTCATTTCTGGTCTTATCATGCAGACTTCATTATGCAGGTTATGCCAAAGATACACTATACTGTTTTAAATGTTTTTAAAAGAAGTCTCTTGCTCACCAAGATAGCGTTAATTTGATCAAATATACAGTAAAACACTAATATTGTGAAATATTATTATAATTTAAAATAACTGTTTTCTATTTGAGTATAGGCTACTTTAAACTGCAATTTATTTCTATGATCAAAGCTGAATTTTCAGCATCATTACTCCAGTCTTCAGTGTCACATGATCCTTCAGAAATCACTCTAATATGCGGATTTGCTGCTCAAGAAACATTTCTGATTATTATCAATGAATTGAAAATAGTTGTACTGGTTAATATTTTTTTGGAGGATGCATTTCTTTTCAGGATTTTGTGACAAATAGAAAGTTCAAAAAGAACAGCAATTATTTGAAATATAAATCTTTTGTAACATTATATACACATATTGTGAATTATTTCATTAATTATCGATTACTATTGATTATTATTCATTAATAATTATAATAAAATGTATAAATAAATGATTAATTAATGGTATTCATTATGTATTATATTGTATTCTTTATTATTAATTTCTGTATATTTAATTTCCATTAATTATTAAAATCTTACTGAGTCCAAACTTTTAAACAGTAGTGTATAATATATTAAATCCAGATTTAAAAAAAGACTTTAAGACTTCTTAAACCAGTTAAAATGATCTCCCAGCCTGACTGAAAAGTTCCATTTAAAACCAGACACAAAACACCATAACCAATAGTTTGTCACACCACAGAACTATGTGAACTGCAAAAAAAGCAGCTTATAAGGTTATTATAAATTTAAGAAAACTTTTTTTCTGAATTAATTAATAATGGAGAGTTACATCACCCAAAATATACACTTTCCTTTCTGCATACATATACTTTACCTAAAATCCTGACTATGAAAAAGTTCATGGACATTTTTTCTCAACGACTTCTTGTTGCATTATCAGCGTACAGCAGACTCTCTCCCTGGTAACCTCACACAGACTACATCATTTATCAGCCGGGAGTGAAATAAAGTGCTTTCTGCATTAGCCGCTGTGATAAACCGTGATCAAATGCTGCATTTTTCTGCAGTATCCCAGAGCACACCGGAGTCCGGACAGCAGCAGAGTGTTTGAGTCGATACATATCCCACAGCGATTAATAATGAGCGGAGAGCTGCCCGCAGTGGCACAAAGACTGATGGCAGAATTATAATGAGAAGAAATGACCCTCCCCGTTTCATGCGGTACAGGGCCGGGGGAAACAACTGCACAGGTAAGCATGAATACATATATTCCATAGCATAAATATATGGACTGCATCCTAGTGAATGCATGCAAGTGAACAGAATCCTACAATTGCATATGCTTTTTATCCAGACGGACTTCAGTATGTCTCTGTGGAGATACATGGGGTAAGAGGTATTGTTCAAGGGCACAGTGGGGACAAGTTTTCCTGTTCAGTGTACACACACACACACACACACACACACACACACACTGCTGTGTTTTTGCTAGGACACAGTGGGAAACTGTTAAGTGGGGCAAAGCAGTGACACACATAAATCTTGTGTAGCCACACTTTACTGCAGGCAAATGGGTCTGACAAATCTGTGTCTCAGACTCCAGAGTGTTAAAAGACTGTGTGGAGCTTCTCCCAAGTCCCGTTTCTTTAAAGACAGAGTTTACCTCGAAAAAAATAAATGAAAATAAAAATCTGTCATCAGTTCCTCACCCACATGATGTTCCAAACCATTCCAAACCAATGATGTTCCATGATGTTCCAAACCAATTATTTCAAATAATTGATAATAATCAGAAATGTTTCTTGAGCATCAAATCCTCATATTAGAATGATTTCTGAAGGATCATGTGACACTGAAGACTGGAGTAATGATGCTGAAAATTCAGCTTTGATCACAGGAATACATTACATTTTAAAATATATTACAATAGAAAGAAATAGTTTATTTCTAGTAGTTTTATATTGTAATGATATTTCACAATTTTACTGTTTTTACTGTATATTTGATCAAATAAATGCAGCCTTGGCGAGCAGAAGAGACTTGTTTAAAAAAACGGTAGTGTATAGAAAACACTATTTAAAACAAATATCTTTTTTTATATAAAGGTTACATTTAGATTACACAACACAGTTGATGGTAAAGGTAATCTAAATCCCCCAAAAATAGAGGAAATGAGCATGCGCAATTAAATATTTGATATTGATTAATTTTTAAAAAACTTGTCACCTAAAAACCAATATGGTACCAATATACTGTGCATAAAGTAAACGATGACAGAATTTTATTTTATTCCGAGTCTGTAAACAAACTCAGCACTAATGTTCATTTTTACCTCCTCCATTCCCCTGTGTCCCACACTTCCCTCCTTCAGAGAACATGTGGCGTGTTTGCTATGGTCAGGAGAGGTTTGCTGTCTTTGCCCTCAGCATAGGGCACTTCTTGGAGTCATTACTGTAAATAGGTCATGGTAAAGCTAGCAGACAGGCTCCTTTTATACGAAATGCATTTGCAGAGGGGTGAGGCCTTAACGTGCCGGAAACGCCCCTGGATGCACTAGCTGTATTAACTGGCAAGTGAGACTATCACGGTTTGTGTGTGCGTGTCTCTAAACTGCTAACCATGAATTAATGACGCTCTGTTGTGGGTGTTTTTAGCCCACACGAAAACTCCCAGCGACTGCTCTTCTATAAACGAGGAACGCTCCTGTGTTCGCACAGACATATCATTTCCTTATGCAATCAGCAAAAGCAAGAAGAACAAAAGTATGTGTGTATGCTTGTGTATGAAGTGTGTAAACGTACTTGGGTTGAATGTGTCTGACCAAATTATCAATGCACCTGGAAACAATTAAGCCCTCATTATGGAAAATGTAGAGAGAAACTTGCTTCCAATATAATTTGCCAATAATAATATTTCAATAATGTAATAAGCTTAAAAAAATGCACATCACACAAGTAAATATTTTAAATATAATAAATAAAAAAGGGTGAGATTCATAGCTTATTTCTAAAGTAAAATATAGTAAACTCCCTCCTTCCCCAAGTAGACTGTTGACTAAACAGTAATTTTACAGACTGCAGTGATTACTACAGAAAAAACAGCATTACCAACCCACGACATTGCTCAGCTTATAATCAGGTGACGCGTGCGTGTCTGTCTTTAGCTTCCTGAAAAACACACCTGAACTGCCTGTGAACTTAAAAACTGCTCACAGTTTGCTGTTTCTGTTTACAGTAGAGATACAACCGAAAAACAATTCAGAAAAAAGGATAACAAAATGTCTGGATTCAAACACTCACGCACCGCACCTCAACATGCCAGCGCGCGTGCGACAGCCACGACACAAAGATGCATACTTTACTTAAAGAGAAAAAACACAATCGTTAAGTTAAAGCTGATGTGAGCAATTTCTGCACCGTAAGTGTCAGTAAAGTAATCATGACTGTTTTTGGGTGGTTTATCTGGGCATCAAGAAGGTCACCCAGCCTGACCAGCTGAAAAACACCAAAAACTCCTCTAAAAACAGCCATACAGTATATGTTAGGAACAATTGACAACAGCCCGTTGACTTATTAGCACCTCGAGTGCATCAATTCAACGGCCCACATTCAATTATTCCACTTATTCTAAACATTGTTCAGATGATAGATATTCAGATCAGAGATATTTAGTGTGTGTGAATTACCTCAGTCTGGCTGGATCTACTTTAGCCGTGCGTTTCCCTGGAAATAATTGCACACCTTAGAACGTTCATAAACCCCCGTTACAGTTTTTATTTTCATTCTCCGAATTCCTGGCAGGTCTGACAGAAAGTCTCTTTTGAACACTGCTTGCTGCTGTTAAAGATGACTTTTCTCCCCTCATATCATGCTGTTATATCTGTAAATGTTATTTGGCCATAATCTTCACTGAATGACAGTGTGATTTTAACACTCTGTCGTTCTCATTTCATCTCACTTAGCAATTCTGCCACATGAACAGCTCGTTTGCACTAAAAGACGACAAGTGTTAAAGAACATATCACTTTAAGAAAGCAGAATAAGACAGAACATAGACCCGAGTTCTAATATTGTGTGCTGCTTTTGTGTGCGTGTGTGTGTGTGTGTGTGTGTGTGTGTGTGTGTGTGTGTGTGTGTGTGTGTGTGTGTGTGTGTGTGTGTATATATAAATTGTCATAATGCAACAAAAAAATCTGGTCCTAAAAACAGGCTTCATTTTCTTAAGGCAAAATAAAATTTGTTGCTAATTCCTTTGTTTTCTGTATGAAATATGACTCAAGACAGACAGGTTCTAGACAGGTTTTCAGCCAAATAATCTACTAAACTGATGTTGATCTTTGCTGGACCTGCTGAGTGTTTTTCTCCTGCCTGCTACAATACTGTGAATCAGACGGACGGGTCTGTAGGAAACTAAGCGAGGCACATTCGGTCTAATTCAGAGAAACCTCAAAGCAAAGTCGACCCTGGGAGACGCCATTAAAATGAGTTCAACCGACGGAGAGCAAAGGCCTTTTCCTTTTCTCATTCTATCTTTTAATAATCCTTTTAGATCGCATTTAAGTTCTTTCAGTTTTCATTAATATCCTGTCTTAGAGGCGGGTCTTTATGCTCTTTATCTCTTTCTTGGGATGGTCCATCTGCCATGTGGGTTTTTACACACTGACCCATTTAAGAGAAAGAGGCTCAACCAACACACAAACCCACAGACCACCAAACAACAACATCGCATTAAACAAAGTTAACCCTTCAACTTCCAATAACGGCATGTTTGCCTTCGGCACAAAGACACCTTGCATTAATGCAGGTCTGCACAGGGAGGTCACATCAGATACAGAGACCCGAATGATGCCAGACAGCAGTCGCATCATCTTCCTGAGGGTTGCCATGGAAACCGTGTGGCCATGAGGTTTGAGAAACGAAGATTGCGGCCTTGGGCTCTGCATGAGTAACACACACACATATGAACACAAAAAAATGCATCACTATAGAGAACCTAGACCACTAAAAAGAACCAACATCAAAACTCGTATTTTTAGGACAGGTATATTTGATCATAATGTGACTCTACGTCGAACATACTGACCACAAAATTCATTTCTGCTGGTTTAAAACGTGTATTTTTAGTCCAGAAACATTTCTCGCCGCTCATTTCATTCTGGTGTTTGCTGAAATATTCCCTGGGGAAACACAAACTGACACGCAAATCAATTCTGCTACAGCCATCCGCAGATTGAAGGAGAAGCTAATGCTGGTTATGCATTAACGGGGATTTAAACAAGTATTGCATTTGTCAAAGTACAATTTGTTAAAGCAGTCTCATACAACTACACCTTGTTGCCAAATCTTGACCAAATAAATCAACTTGCTGAAGCCAAAGCGTGGACCGAAAGAGTCATCTTGTGCCAGAGCTAATGGTGCTTCAGGCACGAAAAACTGTTTTTGACAAAAATATTTGTCAGCAAAGCTCTTGTAAATATCACAGTGTGATGAATGATAACAATCAGAAGCACAACCTCCAGTCTGATATATAAACTTTAGTCAAAAACTGAGAATTCTGACAATATTTACCTATTCCTTTAAGCTCAGCAATTTTAGAACATAGGAAAAAGATTAAGTGTTATCATTAATTAAAAACTAAAAATCAATCTAAAAACACGTTTTTGTAAATTGAAATGAAGCTAAAATAATGTGAAATATGAATATTAGAAGAAAATTACAAATAAAATAAGTTTCTAAAAATAAAACTGAAATAAAAATATACTCAAGTCACAATGCAATCAAAATTGACTAGTCTTGTTTTTTATTGAATATTGCACTATGTATTATAAAGGTTCACTGTTGTAAACACACACACACACATATATATATATATATATATATATATATATATATATATATATATATATATATTTATATATATTTCTGTCCTCTATAGATTTCCGGCACACTTCATTTTCCAGTAAAACACCCCACTGTTAACTGAAAGAGACCAACACCTGGCCAGGCCAATAAAATGGAACAATATTTAACTGTTCCATGACCACAAGTACATTTCAAACAGACACCCTGTTAAACACCCAGCTACAGTTTTAAGTGCATCTGGCAAACTTTTCTGTGAAGATGCGTGAGCTGACAGATGTGCGTCACAGGCCGTGCCAGCTGAGCTTTCACATTCTAAAATTCAACAGCTGATCTTCACAGCCAAGATAACCTGTGATTTCACATGAACCGAAAGGCCAGTTCCCCAAACACAATTAATCCTGAACAGATACGCATTAGCAGATTAATTCTAGGGTTTATACTTTAGTTGAGTGATGCACATTTTTTGTAAAATCAACACTGATGAACTTGACGTTATTAAGTGATTGATATTTGGCTGGAATAAAAATTGCTCAGGAACCTACAGGTGATATATATATATATATATATATATATATACAAACACATACATAATTATGTATTATGCTGGGAAATTCATTATGCTGAGAATTGATTTACATGATTTTGTAAGTTTTATTTCTAATCCTCTCTTGTTGTTGAAATTTCAGTTTTGACATCCTGGATGTATACTTTAACGAAAAGTAATATACAAATATTTGAGCAAACATAAAACTCCCTTGACATTAACTTAAAGTCTAAACTATTTAAAACATTTAAAACAATGCACATTTACACATAAAAAATTTGTAAATACTACTAAACTGAATTTTGGCTCATGAATATTAATAAGCTAACGTGACTACAGAATACAACACAGCATCAGTGCAAGCTAATTAATATTCATGAGCCCAGTGTTTAGTGATATCACAAGCCTGTCATATTGCATCAGAAGACTTGGAACATAGAGCACAAGTCATATGAACTACTTTCATTTTATTTTATGATGCTTCCTGCCCTTTCATTATTCAAATAAACAGTTTATTCCACATCATATCACAACCAGCTTTTCAGAGCATGCTCAAGCTTTTATTTTGACGTAACACAGCAGGTTCAGTCAGATCATTCTCACCCTGCAGAATTCCTCAGAGACTGTTTCCAGATGCCCGGCTCTCAACCTGACAGACTACAGCATGCCGTGCTGAGTGGGAGCAGACTGCCAGTGCCATGCTGTTGATTAAGGTTGCATAAGGCAGTTTTTCGCTCGGATTGGCTTGTGATAAAGAACTATAAAATCTGGGCCGCACTGGATTTACACTGAGCTCTATTGTCCTGATCACACACACACACACATAAATAATCCCCACACAAACACACACTCACAACAAGAGGCCAATGATTTGAGCCCCTTCAGGCCGAGTGTCTCTCTCTCTCTCTCTCTCGCTCTCTCTCTCTCTCTCTGCAGGCTGGGTCACATGAGGGGTGGCATCATACAGAGGGGGCGTGGCATCACACAGAGGGGGCGTGGCATCACACATAGGGGGCGTGGCATCACACAGAGGGGGCGTGGCCACTGCCAACACAGTGCCAGTCTGACACATCAGAGCAAATAAAGAGGTAAACATGGTAAAGATACTCATACCTTCCAAACACCAAGCTGCAACAAAATCGCAATCTTCTTTGAGTTTAACATGAAGCTGCATTTGCAACCCATTTTGCTTCTAAAATCAGACGCATTTCTTAATGAAACAGGATATTGAAAGAGAATAAAAAAACGTAGGCCGGGACTTGATTGTATACATCTGAAATTGACTGTGATGCAACACTGTTTGGTAACACCAAACTAAATTCAAAACTATTAGAAATAATTTTCATTTATTGATAATGAGCTGAAATAAAGTATAAACAGTAGATGAAAAATTTAAACTTAAAAAAAGTAAATATAAAAAGAGAAAATTCAGTCTTGGCTACTAGTTGAAATGAACATGTTTAAAAAAGTACTAAAATTACTAAATTTATAGGAACAAAAAGCTAAATAGAACTGTTTCAAAAGAAACCAATAAAAGGACAAAAGCACAGAACACTTAAATTAAAATTAAAGCAAATTCCAAATATTAATATAAAATATAATATAATGTGAATAATACTAAAATAACACTGCAAAGCAAGTTATAATTTGATTAAAAAAAATATGTTTTACATTTTGCACAATAAAACAAAAAATTATTTAATTTATTAACTTCCTCATCATGCCTTTGGTTTAGTAACGGTGAAGTGTATCATTTCTGCACCACTAATATCACAAAATGGAAATGAATAACTAGATCCCAAATATCACAGGGTTATGTTAATCTAACATAAAACTGCACACTTCACCTTTAACACCACATTTGACTGGACAGATATTGCAGTAAAATAAACAGCCAATCAGAGTCCAGCTCTCACCATAAGCTCCACCCACCCATGACTGATTGGATTAGAAGAATGTCCGTCTCCGTTGAGGATACTACACAGGGCAGAGTTGTAAACCAAGGGGAGCCGTGACATTATAACACGCTCTGATGAATCGGATGGTTCATTGTGAGAGAGAAAGAGTGTGTGCTCACGTTTATGTGTGTGTGTGTGCTGGCATTTTATTAATGAGACATGAAATCCATGCAGGAAAGCAGGGGAGGGCAATCCCAGCTTTGATTGGTCCTGAGCCGAGACAGCGCAGGAAATGAAAAGACTCAAACGATCGTAGAGATAGAGATGAGAGATTGAGCAGACAGAGGAGGAGAGACGTCTCTTATGTTTTACCATTAAAGATGCTGAAACGCCGTCTGGCTGGAATCAGGTTAATACAACACTTCATCCACATTCCAAACCTTCTTATTCACAGAATGATTGCGCTG